>MU223425.1:2863367-2891017 GCA_018584345.1 Thuja plicata
ATCAGAAGAGACTGCTGGAACCCCCACTGAAGTGCATGACCAGGTAGAGAAGACAAATGTCTGAAGAGCTGATCAATCAAACCAGAAAGCAATAGAACCAACAGGTGAACCCCCCCATAATGCTGAATATGGAGAGGTGACAGGAACACTAAAATGCAATGCCAGAAACATCTGCAGAAAAAGAATCAGGAACACCAACAGTGCAACAGAAGCACACACACAGGATAAAGGGTGATGTCATCGACACACAGCATGGGCTAATGTCATGGAAGGTACGCTCACTTGACAAAGGTGGATTCACCTAAAGCGGCATAAACATCATAACCCCCCATGGCACTTGATAACAGAGTGCGAGTACTAAAACTATACAAGGTGTACAAGATCCCAGATACATAGAAGAAGGCACTTTATCTCAGTGCGTTTACAGAACAAAAATGCATCAGAAGGAGCATACAAGCTCAGATGTCAGAAAGAAGAGTGAGCTATGAACTCAGAAGAAGAGATCCCAGGACCTGTAGAACCAAGCAATCCACCAGAGTGCATAAACTGCCAAACTTGAAGGAGAGAAAACCTAGAGTAGAATCTGGAAAAAATAACTCTGCAACTGAATAGTACACTGAACCAGCTTTCTGACGATATCTCATTTGCCAAAAATGGAGTCCGGATGAGCCAGATATGACTCTTGGAAGGCAAAACAAAACATCAGACTTCAACAGCAAAAAATACTATCGAAATGGCAGAACCTAAAAACTTGACCCCCATCATCAGAAATTTCTCGGAAAGAGCTTTCCGACGGTATATGAAAGTCGAAAAAAGAGCCCCGGATGCTCAAGATAGAGAAAAAAGGCCCAGGTACCCCCAGAAAACCAAAAAAGAGTACAAAAGAGCCCCAGGGGATAAAAAAGGAGGCCCTCGGTCGCATGGCCCATGCAAGGGCTAGACTAGAGCCCCCGGTCGCTAATAAAACCGTGCGCTTATGCAAATAAGCCCTCGGGGCTACCAAAACCGCGCGCCACCGGGCGGAGCGGTGACCGCCGGTGGCGGGGTGGCGCATTCCGGGCGGGGTCAGGCCGCTGAGCGCGGCGCAGAGGGGCGGGGTCCGGGAGGTCGGCGGGGCGGCGTTCGTAGAGGCGGCAGTGCGGGCGGTGGCACCGGAGGGGCCGCGGGGGGCGACGGGCGGCGGCGGGGGTTGCGGTGACAGGCAGGAAGCGCACCGCCGGAGGCCGGGCCCAGGTGGGGCGGTGGCGGCCCGGCATTGGCGCGATTTAAATATAACTGCGCGCGCGTGAAAAACTGCAAAAAACCTTAAAAAAATAAGGTTTTTAAAATTTTTTTTTCTCATTTCTCGTGTCGTACGGCACTTGAAGGCCGAAAAAAATTCACCAGATGCCCCGATGTCCAAAATGAACGTATTTTATATCAATCCTAGGGTTTTTGGGCCTTTCGGACTCAACCGTGAGGTTGGTTTTGGTCCAAAATGCCTCCAAAAATAGAGACCCCCCAGAACTAATTAAAAGTGCCAGGAAAAGACTGGCGATCTTCAAACCCTCGAACACTTAAAAAAAAAACTCGAACAACCGGCTGCAGGCGAGCTCTGATACCATGTTGAAGTTGATAAATGCAACTTCACCCAAGATCACCTGCATGCAAACATTGTCATGAGAAGAAGCAAGAGACAGAAGACAGAAGAATCTATGGCGGCCAAAAGGCCAGAGACAGAAAAATCATGTTGCAAGAAAAAGCTTCTATTAACAAAATGAAATTACAATACAATCTCCTTACTGAAATGAAAGAAGTGAATCCTTATAAAAGGAAACACGAAACCCTAAAAGGGAAACCCTAAGGTTAGCTGAAGCAAACTAGAGTGAATAGGAAAGTTACTAATTAGATCATAATAATTTAATTTAGTAACCCGATAGACTATTACTCTAACACCAAATTCCTTATTCCCTTTTGAATCACCTTGAATTTAAGCTTTCAAACTGCACTTCTTGAAACTAAGGATTTTTTTCCTTGCAATATTTTTGTTGTATTTAAACATAAGAAATAATAATGCTTTCATAGAAGGAATTATAACTTTAAGTGCTAGTTTAAGTTCAAGTTTTCACATAGCTTAATTATGTCCTTTTAGGGTCATGTCAAGTCAGCAAATCTGGGATTATTCAAGAATTATGGTATGACACTTGTGTGAGAAATTAAAAGGGCTTAATGAAACAAGGCACAAGTATAGATTTGAGTTGACAGGTAATCTTATGAGAATTGATAAGGACAACTAGAAATGACATGAAAACTTAAAACACTTCCCTGCCCCCTACGAAATTAAGACAAGTGTCCACACTTGGCACGGGCTAAGAAACTGGTGTAATGCCTTAATTATAGATTTATCACAGTATTATATATAATTACTGAAATCTATGTGCTAAAAGTGGAAAGAAAGTGAAAAGTTATACTTGTCATTTGGTTGCCGCATGCATGAAAAAGGTGGCAAGAGAAGAAAAAGTGTGGCGGATGCATGCGTTAGCTGATGTGGCTCTTATTTGAAATATAGAAATATGGAAAGAGGTGATGATGTGGAGGATGGGTGGGTGGAAGGTAGAGAATTTGAATGGGTTGGAAATAAGAATATAGAAAATGAATGGAGAATGGAACTTCATTTGAAAATGAAGTTTTTATTATGAGCATACACAAAGTTATGTTATGTTGAAGTTGCAGGAAGAAGGTTTGCACCCTTTGCTGTAGGAAGTATTACCTGTTGCACTGTTAGAGTTGTATCTCTGAATTGCTGTACGAATTCATCTTTGGTCTGGGGCTGATGATAGAGATGAAGTCAATGCCCGTTGCCCAATAGTTTGAAATGCACTGGATCAATATTTTTCAACTGGACTGCTCCATTTTCGAAGACATGGTCTATTCATATGGGCCCAACCATCTTGTCTATAGCTTAACTGGCGTCTCTTGGAATCTGGAATCATATAGTAATGACCATTCACCTACTTGAAACTATTTGTTCTTAATATGGGAGTCATGCCATTTCTTCCTCTGTATCTGTACTATCTTTGTGCGTTCCAATGCATATTTTCTCATTTCATCCAAGGAGTTGAGATATAGCAGACGGTCTCGTTGTGCTGCAGGAAGGTCAATGTTTAACTCCAGAGCAGTACATAATGTTTTGTGCTTGAAATAAATTGGTAACATGGCTGCTTTCCCATACAATAATTTAAATGGAGTGAGTCATGTGGTTGTCTTCCACATGGTTCTGTATTCCTAGACTACTTTTGAAAGCCAGCTCCTCTAGTCACGACGGTGCAGGTGAACTAATTTTGTTAGAATTGCTTTAATTTATCTGTTGGTGACTTCTGCCTAACCATTGGCTTGAGGATGGTAGGGACTGGAATTCCTGTGTCTGATATTGTATTCCTTCATTAGTTCTGTGATCAGGTTTGATGTGAATTGTGCTCCTTGATCAGTTACAAGCTCTCTTGGCACACTATAACGGGTGAGGATTTCTTCATACAGGAACTCTCCTATCTTATGATCACATGCATGCTTCATGGCCTTCACTTCTACCTATTTGGTTAGATAATTGGTGCATACCAAAATTTAGGACTTTCCATTAGATGGAGGGTCTATAGGACCAATAAAATCCATGCCCCACTTATCAAATGGTGTTACAACCACTTGTGGATGTAAAGGTATTTCATCTGATTTTGTTGGACGACCCATCCTTTGACATTTATCACATTTTCTGGTATAATTGGCTGCATCTTTGTGAAGTATGGGCCATTAATAACCTGTTGTTAAGATTTTTAGAGCTGTCCTCTTAGCCACAAAGTGTCCGCCACAAGGCTCATCATGACAAGCATGGAGGATATCATATGTTTTATCTTCACATACACACCTTCTCATGACTTGGTCTAGACCAGTATAGAATAATGTATTGTCAATCCAAGAAAATTGAAAACTTTTCTCAACAAGCATTCTTCTATCCTTAGGAGAGAAATGTGTAGGTATCTTGTCAGCTGCAAGGTAATTAGCTATATCAGTATACCGTGGACCCTTGACAACAATATGGAACAAAATTTCATCAGGGAATGTATCATCTATCACATAAGTATCATTGTCAACATTCTGAATTCTGTATAAATAATTAGCTACAACATTTGCTTTCCCTGGCTTATCAATTATTGTTATGTCAAATTACTGCAAAAGAAGAAGCCATCTTGCTAGCCTGCCTAAGATGACAGGTTTGTTCATAAGATATTTGATTTCTCCATGGTCACTATGAACAAAAATTGGATAGCCTATTACATAATGACATAATTTATTCAAAGCATAAACCACTGTCGGTAATTATTTTTTAGTAATTGTATAATTTAATTTTGGCCCATGTAAACTTTTGCTAATATAGTAAATAACATTTTCAAGGTTATTAGACTTTTTTCCTAAGACAAAACCTATTGCATAGTCAGAAGCATATGTATGTATGTAGAATGGTAAAGACTAATCAAGCCCTCTAAGTACTGGTGTGGTTTTCAGAAGGGACACGAGCTGTAGGAAGGATTCCTCACAGGCTGATGTCCATGCAAACTCAACCTCTTTTGTAAGCAAGGTGTATAGAAGACTAGCTATCTGACTGAAATTTTGGATGAAGTGTCTATAATAGCCATCATGTCCTAAAAAGGATCTAACACATTTTTTCTTAGTAGGTGTAGGCAATATAAGAATTACCTCAATTTTTGCAGGGTCTACTTGGATGCCAGATTTTGAGATGAATTGTCCTAGCACCACTCCTTCTTGCATCAGCATGAAAAATTTCTCACAGTTGAGGGACAGGTTGTGTTCTTGACAACACTTTTTCTAAGTTCTTCAAAGCTTCCTCAAAAGTAACACCAAATGTGGTGAAATTTTCCATGTATATTTCCATGTAATCATGTTATATATCAACGAAAATGCTGATTATGACCCTTGGGAAAGTGGTTGGTGCATTACATAAGCCAAAAGGTAACACATAATATGCATATGTTCCCCAAGTACATGTAAATTTTGTCTTCTCTTGATCCTCTAGAGCAATGCTAATCTGATTATAACCGTTGTATCCATGATGAAAAGAGAAGTACTTCTTACCAGCTAAGGTGTCTAGAACTTGATCAATAAATGACAAGGGAAAATGGTCTTTCTTTGTTGCATTGTTCAATTCCCTATAATATACACATATTCTCCATTTACCTCCCTTTTAGGCACTATTACCAAAGGTGATACCCATTTACTGTCATAGATTGGATAAATAAAACTAGCACGCAACAACTTTTGTAGCTCAGTTTTTACAATTTCTCTTAAGGCTGGGTTAATTCTTCTCTAAGGTTGGAAAAGTGGTAGACTACCTTCATTGATGTATATTATGTGTGTGTAGATATTTGGGTTCAATCCTTTCATGTCTCCATAGTACCAAGAAAATTCTTTTTCATGTTTATAAAGGAGTTGAGTTAGCAATGCCAATTGTTGTGGTGAAAGTTTACTGTTAACATGAAGATTGTGACCGGGAGAGAGTTCCACATTAGTTGTTAGATCTAGCATTTATACCCCAGGTATTGGGATTGTAGATATCTCATAGGGTAGTAATTTATGGATAACATCAGGTTCTACTGGAAGAACATAGTTCTCATAGGTAGACAATTGTAGAACAAAGCTTTCAAAAATATTTTTTTCTATGACATAATCATTGGTAAGGATACTTTGAATCACATCATAATCTTCCTAAAATTTTAGGAAGGATTGTTTGTGTAACATAATTAGTTGAGCAACAAAGTTTATCTCTTCTTCTTCATCTCCCAAATATAGCCAAATAGGAGTACTCAAATCTAGTTGGGGCTAGGCAGGAGGATATAATGCTAGCTTCTTGAATGATTGGCCATTTGAAATTGTCATGTTACCTAATCTGCAACTGATATTAGCATTATTAGTGGCTAACCAAGGTTAAAAGGATAACTAGATAACCAACAAAATTAACCTTAGGTGATAATCTTAGGAAGTCAGCAGGATATTCCTAGGAATCCAATGCGACTACTATATCTTCTATGATGCCATCTGGGGTGATAGTGGAACTGTCTACAAGTTATAAGACTATTGGAGTGGTTCTCAATCTCTCTATACTCAACCTATGCATGGTATCCTTAGTCATAACATTTATGGCTGCTCCTAAATCTACTAGAGTATTCTTCACAAACTGGCCATTAATTATAAGATCAACAACTGGGCTTCCAGGGTCAGAGTACTTTGGAATGACTATCTTTCCCAACATAATATCTGCAAGTTGACCTATAACATGTAATTTTTGGGGATCCTTTTTCTTATGTCCAAGATTTTTTAGGCATGCTTCTTTAATGAATTTTCCATAAAGAGGAACATCTTTGATAGCTTGAAACAGTGGAATCTGGATATGCATGTTTTTCAACTGGTCAAGGATATCAAATCATGTTTATTCCTGACATATAGTTTTTTCCATGCTAAGCCTTTGTGGATAGGGAGGATTAACTAAGGTATGAACATTAGCTCTACTTGGTATATCAGTTGGGTGGACACTATTTGGAAAAGTAGCTTCTAGAAGTGGTGTTGATGCTGTAGGAATGTCAAGAGCTTCTGTTATAACATCAGGTTCAGGTTCAGGCAAAGTATTACCATATCTCAAGTGAATATCATATATTTATAGTGCATAGATAGGGTACTACTGAGTATCAGTAGCATACATGGGTTGTTGTTTCTTGTTGTTAGGATTGAGATGTGACTGAGCAGATAATTGGGTTGTCTTTGGAGTAGGACTTATGGCTGCAAAAGGTGGCATTATTGCAGGTTGAGATATTGGAGGTGGTAAGGGTGGATAACCAGGATTTTGATTAGATCATTGTTGAGGTCCCCTACATTCGTTATATGGTTGCCAATTCCCTTGTGGTGGTTGCCATTGATTTTGAGGATGTGGCCACTGGTTTTGAGGCTATGGCCACTGGTTTTATTTTTAATTAGGCCACTAGTTTTGCTGAGCATTAGGCCAGGCATTGTTCCAATCAGGTTGGGAGTAGTGAGTAGAGTTTTGATAATTTTGGTTTTTCCATTAATTATTATAAGGATTAGAAAATTGCAAAGGGTCTTGAGGCATAGCTTGTCTTGAATCCCATGAGTGACGTTGATAAACAAAGAACACTTGATCATCGTCTCCTTCTATTTTCATGTACTCAGAAGGAAGGTGTTGGTTCTCCAAATTTTCCACCAACTTGCACCCACAATATTTCTTTTTCTTGTAGTAGTGAGGATAGTACTCAGCTAGCTGTGCTTCAGCATCTGCATGCTTCTTCTTAGTAGTCATTCTATCCAGGTGTGTTGCAACATCATTAATGATATCTTGCTTGAAATCTAACAGCAGGTTTGAGATTTCCATCTTAGAAATGCCTAAGTTTTCCCCCTTAGCAAGTGTAGACCAAAATCCTCTTCCCTTCTTTACTATTGATCTTGAATAGTTGAGGCAAATTTTATTAAGATCATCCCAGGAAGATTGGGATATATCTCCTCCACCCATGAGGTCCAGTGCTTCTAGGCAGTTATCATTTACTCCCGTCATGAAAATGAGTTTTTGTGAATCTTCCTCTAGCACATGTTGTGGATTCTTCTGCAGGTTATATAAGAAGCATGAAACATAATATTCTAGAGTTTCATCTTCCTTCTGTGACATTCAAAATTTTTTATCTCCTCTCGAGTCGCCCCCCTTGCAATACTCTTTATATTTTTGCACAAATAGAGTCTACATCTCATCCCAGCTGGTTGCTACATTAGCTCCTAATCCCATAAACCATCTTAGGGCGGACTCCTTCAATGTTGCTGGAAATAACTTGAGCTTGTGGCCATCAGTTTTGAAGTCAAAGCTCTGACAAAGAATGTCAAACTGAAACTAAAAAGTGTCAGGGTCCTCATTTATTAGGCCATAGAACTTTGGAAGTGCAACAATGGGTATATTTTTGAGGTTAGCATTGTTGATAAGGCTAGGAAGAGGAAATGGAAAGGTAGGTTGTGCCATTACTGGAGGTATTTGGAAATGGAGTTGGTGCTAGAAAGGAACATTAGCCACAGGATTATGAATGACAGGTGCACTTGGAATGGAGTTGTCAAGAAAAATAGCCAAAATTTCAACAAAATGTCGAAGGCCAACTGGATCAAAAGGCTTTGCTTCAGATGAAGATGCTGCAGGAAATTTAGGACTTGCATCAACAAAAGGTAATTCAACTTCTCCAAATTCTTCATTCAAATTAATAGATTCTCTTGGAAGGAATCTGCCATGGTCATCTCATCTTATTCCTCTTCGATGCATTCAAGTAATTACGTAAACTTGTGAAGCAAGTTCAGGAATGCAAACTACTATCTAGAAAATAGGAAACTATATAAGGTTCTCAACTTGACACCATCCCCCAGTAACGACGCAAAAAATGAACATCCCCACAATAGGTAATAATAATCATGCCAAAGCTTCTACTAGGAATAGTGTATTCAAACTAAGGATTACTTTTCCTATCATAAAGTGCATTTGAATTGTCAACCCAGGGACGTATACTTGAAATGGGACAACACAATTTGTGCACTAAGTCTCTCAAAGAGTCATATCACTTTTGTTGTAGGAAGGAAAAATACATGAAAGAGATCTACACTATTGCTGCACAAAATTAAACACACACAACTACTTAATGAAATTAATGATGAAAATTGTAAGCTCAACCTAAACCTATTCTATCAACCCAAAGCATTCGCTATAATTATCCTTGCAAGTGCCGCAGGAACATACATGAGTTATAATGCTGCAGAAGGAAACAATAAACTCTACTTAAAATGTTGTAAATGTTGAAAACAACTCTAACCTAGTCTAATATAATCCACCTCCCAAGTGGGCCCCCTTGGTTGGCTTCTGCTAACTTCTAACACAGAATATAACTCAAAATCACTCCATTACATTTCCAGAAACTGATTACATCATAATGAAAATAATACACGAAACCAAAAAGAGTAACTTTTTTGTGCAAATATAACAATAATATATTATCCAGCTAACTACAAACTAACAATAAAATCCCTTTATATAGAGGATTGATGTTTATTCAAAGCATACAGATAAGGTATGACTAGTTCACGCCATAGAGAAAGGAGAACGTAACATCCCACAACAGAATGTCATAAAGGCTTGATAACTGATTCAAAAAAGTATTGACCACTAAGAAAATATAGTAGAGTTATGTTCCTATATTCCCTGAGATGATGGTTCCTCCAATGTAGTAGGTATGTCTCGCAGTGTCATAACGGTTCTCCCCATCGTAGCCGAGACTTCAATGTTTCCTCTTCAATACTGTCAATCCACTCTCAAATCGCTCCTCTTTTCTGGCAGGTTAGTAGCACATGCAGATATATATTCAAGTCAACTATTAAACTCAATCCAAATATTAAAATACACATTCAAATAGTTATATGAAATACTGCGATAGATATATAATGTTTAGAAAAATATGTCACTACTAACTACCCGTAGGCTTTGGTGGTTCTGACTGTACCTATAGCATGCTCACAAGTTCAAATACTTAAAGGTTCACAAATGTCTTGGTAATGTCTAAAAACATAGTATAAAAATAAACATAAAATAGAGACAAATTATTGTCCCATCAAATAGATTTGTTTCTTCTCTCTTCAATTCCATTCTGTTGTGGTGTTCTAGGTGCTACCAACTATCTCTTAATTTTATTCTCATTAAAAAACAATGTAAACTCATCAGAAGTAAACTCACCTCCTATATCAGATCTCAAACATTTCAATTGTCTTCTAGTTTCTTTTTCAAATCTAGCCTTGTACCACTTAAAAATTTGAAATGCATCAAAATTTTCTTTTAAAAACATTACAAACATCAGTCTAGAATAATCATCCACAAATAAAATAAAATATATTTCTCCATAATAACTTTGAGTCCTCATGGGTCCACATAAATCAGTATGCACTAAATCCAAAATTCCTTGTGTAACATAAGTCTTTCTTGAAAAACTATATTTAGTCATCTTACCCATCTGACATTCTCTGCACATAGAATTCACAGGTTTCTCCAATCTCAGTAGTCCTCTCACTCTATTCTTCTTACTCACTTTGATTAAGTTGTCAAAATTAACATGACAAATCCTTTTGTGCCATAACCAAACATCTTCAATTTTAGCAAACAGGGAACTCTTCATATAAGTATCAAGATAAAATAAATTACCTTTAGATCGTTTTCCAGTAGCAATCAAACTATACTTCTTATCAAATAATTTCACCTTTCCATATTGAAATTCTATTCGGTGACCTGTATTATCTGACTGTGCAACACTCAACAGATTATACTTTAATCCTTCAACCCAATAAACATCATCACATCTTGTGTTATTCAGTAGAATTATAGAATCTTTTCCTTTCACAGGATATGGAGCATCATTACTAAATCTAAAAAATCCTCCATCATTCTTTTCCAATGAAATAAACTTAAGTGTGTCACCAGTCATGTGATGTGAACAACCACTATCTATAATCCATGTTTCATTCTTACTTGTTATATTAGGGCTCTTGGTTCTTCTTTGTTTTCTTCATCATAATCATATTCAATAGAAAAATAAACAACTTATTTTCCATTATCACTATCATCAAATCATCATCACTTTGTCCTTGATTAGCAATATGACAATATTTCTTACCTTTTTTTTGTAGTCTCTGAATCTCCTGAATCGGCTTTCTCTTTTGTCCTTATCTTTGTTATCTTTCTTTTCCTCCTTATCTTTCTCAGGACAATTAGATGCAAAATGACCAATTTTATCACAATTAAAACATTTCAAGGGTAACTTACCTTGGTATTTTCCTTTGCTTCTTTATATCCTTCTAGCCAACAAAGCTTCAAATTTTCTCTCATTCTCATCACATTCAGTAAATAAATCTTCAAGACCTTCAGTACAACTATACAACTTCTCACTAGCACTGCTCAAATATCCATCCCTGGCTGCAGCTTCCCTAGCTTTTCCAATCTTTAAGGTAGACTTAGACAAAGATTCAATCTTAGATGTAGTAGGAAAACTATTGTCAAAATCATTTAACTCAATTTCAATTAACTTACCAATAGTAGAATCTAGTGAAACATTCATTTGGCGAATAGATCTTAGCTCTTGTATAGAAGATACACAAATAACATAAATCAGTAGCAGGGTTTTCAAGATATTTCTTGTAACATAATCCTCTATTATGGTTTCACCAGCTCCTCTGATAGAATTAATAGTGTCCTTAATTATTGTGTTGTATTGTATTATGTTCTCTCCTTTCATAGTCATAGAGTCAAATTTACCTCTCAAACTTTCTGATTTAGCCTTCTAAACATGTTGATCTCCACCATAGGTAAAAATAATCTTATCCCACATTTGTTTCGAAGTAGTACATCCATCAAGTTCATCATATTCCTTGTCGGTAAGTGTAGAAGCAATCTCAAGCATAACTTGTGCATGTTCTTATTTATGTCTTTGCTCACTGATTGTCAAAGGTGAGGTAATTGGTGCAACATATTCATTATCAAGAAAATAAAGTCCATAATCTCCTACTCCAGACACATGCAACCTCATTCTACTTTTCCATGTAGAGAAATTATCCCTATTCAACTTTGGTGCTTCCCTCTTATACATCTTTAGATCTAACTCAAGTCCTTTTAAACTTATCACTTTAGAGTAAATAGCTCTGATACCAATTGTTGGTCCATTGAGAGGGGGGGATGAACTAGACAAAATCAAATCTTAAAGCTCAAAACTTAACTCACTGATTCACTCGGTATAACTGAATATAGTAATAACCGATTCACCAAATAAATTAATAATTTAAATAACCATACATATCAAATATGTAAATAAATCATTCAAACTCATTAACATCAGATTTAACACAATTGACACCATATTTAACAAGGAAACCCAATTTGGGAAAAACCTCTGTGGGAATTGTGATCCACAATAAAAATGTGCCCTTCTGAAGTATGCTCAGTTAATAAATTATCTTGTTAAAGATTAGAAACACATTTGCTAAATGTGACCATGTTAGGGGATTTACCTCAGATTTGTTAAGATCGTCACCATGTTAGGAGTGGCCTTGTTAGAGGTCTTTAAACACTCTTTTGGAATGTCACCTACTTCTAGGATTTACAAATAGGATGGTTAAATCCACTTGGTTAAGAGATTTCTTTGTTACAAATACTAATAAGCAATAGTATAAACTTTGATTTGTAAATATAGAAACTACCTTTGCTTGTGTTAGATCCTTTATGCTCAATTGAATACTGACATCACATACTCCATTTATCTCTTTCTCACACTGTAGATTCTTCAATCTTTGTTTCTCTGTTCTGGTCGGTAAATGATGTTCTTTGGCTTCTTCTTCTTCTTCTCTATTCAACTTGCCAGCCTCTCTCTCTCTCTCTCTCTCTCTATTTGTTCTCATTCTTTATATAGACATAATTTTGCCTCTTAATCTTCTTAATTATATTTTCCATTATTTGCGCTCTGTCGTTCGATCATCTTCTTCACAAATATCAACTCGGTAAACCACTTCACTTTTACCTCAGAACTTGAAATTTTCTTGGAACTCACATACTCAGGTTTAACTTATTGATCTTCGCCTTAAATCTTCTCATTGAATTTTAACGTTTGTAGATATTATAACAAACTTCATTTATTTCTTATCCTCATCCATATCATCATCACTTTGCATTAAATTTGATCTTATCATCATTTACAATCAATATCATGTACTTGGTAAACTTACTTTACAACTCCGTAACTGTTTTCATTCACTGCTCGGTGTCCAACTCATTTTTGGTGCTTGGTCTTATCTTTCTCTTGGTGTTTGGTAACTGTGACTAGCTTACATAACTCTATACCGACTGACTTTGTCTAGCTTGGTAAAGTAACTCTTTCAGTCATAACTTAACTCTTTGCAATTTATGACCTAATAAATCAATTGTACCAATTTGATAACATCAAATATATAGTAGAAAACAACTATATCAACATTACTTCATCATTGTCTGATCTGTATTTGTCACCCATTTAACTTCTCTTAAAATATGGTAACATAATAAAAATCAATAATCAATTCTTGACATAAATGACAAAACAACAGCTGATCTAACCATTTCTACAATCACGATACCCGGTATCACTCGGTCTTCATCATCTTCATCAGTTAATCAACACTATCATCTGATGGGCCTTATTTATTTCAATGTAACTAATTTTTTTTTAACACTTGTTTTTGATAGAGGTTCAATTATAGTTCGAGTATATGATACATGCAACAAAACATATTTAATTGTTCTCATTTATAGTTCAGCTGAATACGATCGATATTTGAAATTTTAAATATTTCTATGCTTTTATGACAAACACTTTCTTGTCTGGCATGGGGAATGTTTGTTATCCCTCTGCAGTCAATTTCATTTTTAGTATAATATTTTTTTTAGAGTTTACATTTTGCAACAATTTGCATTAGTTATGCATCTAATATGGATTGTTCATGTTTGTTATGCATACCTTACAAGTTAAATGTGATGTTAATATGTCACTTTGATACAAGTAGATGGATTCGAGATGTATACATTGTTGATTAATACGGTCACTTGTATGTTCTACCTTTTTTTTCCATGTGAACTCTTGGAGAGGGTCTTCTGGTCTGTAGAGAGGTATAATAAACTTTTAGGTATTGTTTAATGCAAATCTTCTTATATTGGATGCATGTTTGTGCTATGTCTAACAAACAACATATCCCAATTTATTGAATATGAGTTCACTTTAGTAGTATAGTGATATTTATCCATTCTTCCCTTGGGGCAGGTGAGCAAAAACATTTTGTTCAACCCAATGTGGCATAACATGAGAGATAGGAAGATTCATAATATAATACATCCTTTTGGCATACTTATGTATGGAAGTTTAACCCATGATGAAGGGGTTTGTTGTGGTTATCTTTGATCGGCGTTTGGTTCCAATAAGTGTAAATGTTTACAACCACTATCAAATAGAAGTTCACTTATATTATTCGCACATGTATGTGATTAACCATGCTGGACAACTATATTGTTGTAAGTAATTGGAATTAGTAATTTGGCATTGGAATACCACGACACATGTGATTGTGATGGTGGTAGTGAAACCTATAATGAATCTTTTTATGGGTCACACGAAAAGAAATAAAACTAACAATAAGGATATGGAATAGGTTTATGCTACACAAATATATCCCCTCATAGCATGGATAACTGAGCCTTTTAGATAAATGAATAGTAAATGAAGGGTGCATAGAACCACGTTGTATTTAGGTTGATAATGGTAAGCAATGTTTTCTTTTCTTGTCGTTGCCATGATGAAAAAGTGATTATCATATGCGAAGTGATGCACTTGACCATTCTTTGATTTTGCGTAGGATTGTCGTTACCCACTGAAATTGGCTATTTGGGTCACAACATGGTGAATGAATTAGGGATCTTGACTCTATTCCCTGGAAAGCATAATAAATATCTCTATGGGTTGTACAATAAGTAATATAGCTTATGATACAACTATGGAATACTCAAACAACATCCAGATACAACCACCTCACAAAACAATACACCTTGGATAAGTGAAGTCTTGAAACATACAAAAAACTTGCACCTAACCATGTCTTTTTTCACCTCCGTAACAGTAAGTTATGTTTTTTGTTATTTCCTTCCGCTCGAGGATGAAGTCAATATTATCTACTGATCTATGCACTTCACCATTATTGATTTTGTCCTCATTTTCTCTGACTCACTGTAATGTGAATTTTGGCTTTCCAATGTGGTGAACAATGTGGGGATATTGATTGTATCTCGGGGATTCTAAAATGAACGTTTCCAATGTTTGTATTTTACATAATAAATTTAACATTTTGGAACACTAACAAAATAATAAAATTCAACCTCTTTAGCCAGAAGAAGATAGGATGGATTACAAAAAGCCTTCATTCATATGAAAACACACTGGTGCAGATTACCTCCTCATGTTAACTGTGTTAACAATATGTTGTATTTTCCATTATGGCCATCGATAGCAGGAAATGACTCATATTTATCCTGCAACTACGCACACACTTTTATCAATATGCTATTATTTTCTCCCGGTGAATAGAATCTATGAAAGCATCACTCACTATGTTATACCATTGAATCAACAACTAAGATGTGAGAGGGCAAAATATCATCTTAGCGAAATGCCTTATCTCAATGAAAATTGACTGGGATACCACGTCATAGTGAACTTGTTAACAATAAGTCATGTTTGTCATTCGAGCCTTGGGTTGTTGGAAAAAGTAAAGATTATTCCCACAACAAGACACTTAACCTTTTTTAAATCATTGCTACCCTTCTTTTAGTCACTGTAATTGGTCTAATCCCCATCAAAATGTGGTCATTTTGAATGGGACAATGTCGATAATCTACCAAATTCCAATGTACCTTTGGAGGGATGGATGAACAAATGATATCACAAGCTATGAAAAAATGGACCATTAAAAAAAACAATTATCCATAACCAAGCTGTAAGGGGAGCAACATAGCATCCTCACCCCTATCATTTGAGAAAACTACAAATTTTCAGAGGGTGTACACAACCATGTCACATTTACCGTGATTTAGAAATGTCATGTTATATTTTCTTTCCCAAGATAGGATGAGAAAGTAAATAATATTTCTCCTTTGACACACAACCATTCATAATTTTGACCTTGTTTGGTGCTTTTAACTGAATCAAATAATTTGGCATGTCAGTGTGGCTAACTATATTTAGGTTGTGATGGTAATTAGTAGAAATTGAAATCAAACTTTTGAGGATTCCAGCCACACCATAATCAACTATAAAAATATGGAATGTTTAAAAAAAATTCAATATCAAACTCTAAATAAAACTAGATAGCATGGACAATTGAAGTCATGAACCATACCAAAACTTGGCAACCGGTGCGGATAACCTTATTGTCTTAAGTGTAATAATAATGTGTCCCATTTTCCATTATGGCCATCTATAGTGGGAAATTGACCATGTTTTTCTTGCAAGTATGCACAACCAGTTATTAATTAATGATATGGTGATGTCATTGGATAGATTAACTATATTCAGATTGTCATGGTAATTGGTAGAAATTAAAATTTAACTTTTGAGGGGTCTACCCATTGGATCCGTCTAGCTTGATGCAAAAAGTGACATGGTAGATGTAAAGAAGCATGCATAATATGTATGTTAAAATCCCATGCCATACCTCATTCCCATTTATGAAAGATTCTTTTGTTGGTAACATTAACAGATGAAACAAACATTTTGATTGTAAAATACAATGATCATTTAATAAATTAAAAAACCTTAACATTGTTTTAGAATTTTTTTAGAAATCTATAATAATCATGTGATGTAGATAACATTAATCTTATAATTATTAGGTAAAAAATTATTTAGAATTTGATATAAATGAGTACCTCACTAATCATATTTACAAACCAACTCTATTTGTTCACAAGATTCATTTACTATGGTATCTATTCAACTATCTAATTGAAAAGTTATTGAAGCTATCAAATATTTAACAAAATTTCTCAATTGTTGTAGTTTTTTTAAAATTTCTTAATCTTTATAAATTATCAATTTCAAAGTTTCAATGATAGAGTATAGATAGCCCGCCTCTTCTTCCCTTCTTCGTTTACCCAATCTGAACTAGGTCACTTGGTAATCTTTAGGGGTTATTTAGTTGACATATTTATGTATAATAGAACTTGTTATTTCAATAATCATTTGTGTATTTTTCTTTTTCCTTGTTGCTAAGATAATTATAGGCTTTTAAATTTTTTCTTTAATTATCATTGCATGTATTGCTACTAAATCCAATGGTTTCACCTATGTAATCCTTTTTATAGATAAAAAATTTCTACTCAATTTTTTTTTGGGCCCATGTGGCAAATGGTAAATAAATGGGAGAAAATTGACATACCGATTGGTGAGGACTCCTTAAAAGTGATTGCATCCAATATCTTGTTGACAAGGATTCTTCCACCTTCACTACCCATTTTCACCTAAAAAAATTATGTGTTTTTATTTTTCCTTTAAAGGAGGGGACACAATATGTTTGCAATATATCCTCTACTCTGATACAAATTGTTAGAAATTAACAAGCACACACACAACTGAGAGATGGGAATCAGTTGTGTCACAATATCAACAAAATTTTACCAACTTTTAAACTTTAATCTCATATTTGAATGATAAACATGAAAGCAAGATCAACACATAGAAACCAACACATATCACCAATATTTTTGACTTGGAAACCCTATTAGGGGAATAACAACAGTGGGAATGGAACCCACAAGATGAATGCACTGAGTAAAAATAACTATACCCTGTTAGGAGTATTACAAAGGGGAATACACATGCATTCGGGTACACTACCTACAACTCACTAATCAAATACAAAATAGATCTCAATCCCAAGGAAGGCTCACTATCTTACAATTAATTATGATCTCAAATCATAGATGACTTACTGTCCAAGCTCATGAACTGACAAACAACATCTTTGATATGCCAAAATAGTTCCAATGAAGTATAATAAATCTATGCCTCAGTTGCATATTCCACTCATACCTCTTCTCTTCAACATCACACTCTGTTTCCACACATCCTCTCATTCAAAATGATTACATATATATACACATTACATCATTTTATCTCAATGAGGTTGGCCACAGACCTAATTACAAAACATTAATACATTACACCTTAATACTCAATGTTATCCATTGAATGTCGGCTAAGACACAGTATAAATCCAAAGTAACATCTTGAACACGCTCCAGATCCATAGATCACTCCAAAAACCTTCACAACATGCTACATCACCAAGTCGGCCAAGAAATCATAAGAACATAAACACACAACATGAAGTTCATCAAATCTAATCACATATCTAATGCAATCCAACAACATGAATATGACATGATCAAGAAGCATAAAAAACTAGGACATCAAAAGTAACATCTATACAATAAAATACATTCACTTCTTTGCATTGTTCATCAAGAACACTAATCAACAACCACTATCATAAAATAAAATTAGCTTGTTAACATCCAAATCACAAACCACTCTAGTTGATGATACACATCCATGCCCTGGAACCATCACCAAGTTAACAACCAAGAATATTGCCAAACTAATCCGGATTCAAATATAGAAGCATTGTCACAGAATGAACAAGAAAAATAACTCTATGATAAATCCATCATAACTCTCTCCAATCAGCATCTAAACCTCTTCCACTTGAACAATACCAAGTACAAATATTCCAAAACACAACTATGTGATCAAAGCATCATATCTTCAATAGAATAGCCGTACCACATAAATTATCTTTCTGAACATACCAGGAAAACCGTCTTCAATGGTAGGAATATGTTGACATAAATGAAAAAATAATAATGCCACCATATATATGCACAATCTAACCAACAACTCAGAATTCTCCAACAATCTCCCCCTTTGTCATTTATGGCAATAGATGATGTGACAAATTCAATCAATGCACAAAGAAACAATATCAACAATATCCAAAATATGATATACATGAATAACTTTCCTTAATCACAATATCTCCCAAATTATTTTTATTTTCCAAATGAATACCTCTCCCCGTTGACATCAATGACACAGGCACATGTATGCACTAAGTCATAGAGGCCAAGAATCTGAATAATGCATCACATGAAACATTCAATACACACTACTCCCCTAAGGAGCAACCGCCAAAACATCAATCCAGAAGAATGAAAGCTCTGTAAGCACACTAGAATGATGCATCTCAATGCATCTCTATCTCTGCTCAAGAGGGGAAATCACCCTAAGCTTTCCTCAGAAATACTCAAAAGTATCCTTTGGAAAGGGCTTCATGAATATATCTACACTATGCTCTTTAGTAGATTTATATTCCAATCTGACTTCTTTCTCACCGACTTTGTCTCTCACAAAATGATTTTTGATAGAAATATACTTTGTCTTTGAATGCAACATAGAGTTCTTTGAAATATTGACATCACTTGAATTTCCACAATATATATCAATAGGTTCATCAAGGCTTAATTTGATATCTTTCAACATTTGTTTCATTCATACTACTTGTGTATAATTAACAACAACAACAACATACTCAACTTCAAGAGTAGATAATGATATACAATTTTTTTTATTACTTGCCCATGAAACTAATCTCTTACCTAAGAAGAATGCTCCACCACTAGTTATTTTTCTATCATCCATATTACCTTTCCAATCCGCATCAGTATAAATTCTTCATTATGTTCTACCAATCCATTCAGATTATGATTCTAATTATATGCTTGCACAATTTAAATTTCTTCTTCATCATCTAATTCATAATTGCAAGATCTAACTAGTTTCTAAAACATTTCATCCACTTTCACATTACCACTCTCAATTATCTTTGTCAATATATGATTATAAAATTTGTATGCTTTGATCTTTCTAGAATAACCAAGAAATATTCCTTCATGACTTCTACAATCAAACTTTCTTGAATGTTCATCTCTCTTAAAGTAACATGTGCTTCCAAAGATTCTGAAACACTTCATAGTAGTAATATGACCATACTAAAGTTCATAAGGAGTCTTACCAGTACCATGCATTCTTTGAAATTGATTTAATGTATAAACAATAGTGCTAACAACTTCTCTGCAATAGATTTGTGAAATTTTTTGTTCAATCATCATAGTCCTTGACGTGTCAAGGATTGTTCTATTTATTCTTTATGCAATTCCATTCTGTTGTGGGGTTTGTAGAGAAGACATCTGTCTCCTTATTCCATGCTCTTCACAATATGTATAAAATTCTCTAGATGTAAACTCTCCACCTCTGTCAGATCTCAGACATTCCAGCTTCATGCCTGTCTCAGTCTCAACCATAGCTCTAAAGATCTTGAACATGATGAAATATCAATTCTAGTTCGTCCAATGATTCTACACATTCCATCCTTGAATTACAAGTGATATCCCTTATTGACTAACTTTCCATCACTCAAAATATTATGCCTTAAACCTTCAACATATAAAACATCATCAATATTATTCTTACCATCAAGTGTAATTCATCCTCTTTCTTTGATCAAACATGGAGCATTGTTACAAAATCTAACAACTCCACCATCATAGTCTTCAAGCTTCATAAATTTTATTTTCTCTCTGGTCATGTGATGTGAACACCCACTGTCAATAAAACAGTCATATATTTTATCCACATGCGAAACCAAGGCTCTTTCTTCATTTGGATTCTCATCTCTAATAGCAATGAACATGATCTCATCTTCCCTTTTCTCAGATTCATCATCTGTTGTTCCTTCATCAGTACCATAGTAATATTTATGGTTTAACTTCTTATGCTTATACTTAGGTTCTTTGTTAGGACATCTAGAAGTAATGTGACCAATATTTTTACATGCAAAACAATTCAAAGTAAACTTTCCTTCATACTTTCCTGATCTCTTAGGTAGTTTCTTTGAAAATAGGGCTTAAAGTTCTTCAAGCTCTCTTTCTTCTTTCTCAATTTGTTCACATTCCTTATCATATATACCAAGCTTAGATGAACTTTCACTAGGGTCATATCTTTTCTTATCCTTAGAAATAGTATCTTTAAATGCAGATTCAACTTTAGGAAATCTATCTCCAAGTTTACTCATTTCAAAAGAAGATACCTTACCTATAAATGTATCTCTTGTCATAGTAGTCACATTTCTGATTTATTCAATATAAGAAACTTTATGATTGTAAGAGGGAGGCAAGGATCTCAGGATTTCATAAATAATCTCATCTTCATCCAATGTTCCACCAGCACATCTGAGTCCACAAACAAATGAATCCCCCCCTCTTAGTTGTGTGTGCACTTCTTAAGGTATAACATGGCCATGTGGAAAATGGTAAATAAATGGGAGAAATTGACATGTGAGGACTCCTTAAAGGTGATTGCATCCAATATCTTGTTGACGAGGATTCTTCCACCTTCACTGTCAATTTTCTCCTCACAAAATGGTGTGTTCTGATTTTGCCTTTTAAGGAGGAGACATAATATGTTTGAAATATATCCTTTGCTCTCTTAAACTATTATTCTACCTATTCCAACACTCTCTCAACAACATACTTACTCCATTCATCCCTGTAAGCATCTTGTGAGTATTGGAGTTGCAAAGGTAGGTATACCTTTCATGGAAACCTAGTAGGAGGATTTGGGAAATAGTTATTGTAGAGGAGAGGGGTTTGATTAAGTTTCCTAGGAATTATGTTTCATAAACCTATTGAACTTGGCCTCATTAGTTTTCATATACTAGGCATTGGATCTTGTGCCAATAGGATAATTAGAGAGTTGGATCTTAATGAAGCATACTTTTATTTCTCTACCACTATATTGATTCTAGAACTATTAAGGTTTAGATGTTTGGTAGGGTCTTATATTTTATTCAATTCTTCTCATGAAGGAACCTGAGAAAATTTAGGGAACTTTTATTGTTAAAGGTATATCCAAGGCATATGAATCCATTAATCATTAGATTATCTAGAATGAAAATGAATATTAGGATGTCCATCAATTAGTATTTTTTGGTTACACTTTTAAGTAATTACTTGGTAGGATAGAAAATGCCAAAATATTCATAGAGATATGTGCATGTTTACAATATTTGATTATAAATATGAAGTTCTAATTTCAACCACAAGTGTTTTTCAAATTTCACAAACTGAGAGAGAGAGAGAGAGAGAGAGAGAGAGAGAGAGTTATTTATGTTCCCTAGAAACCTTGCACCCTAAACCCTATGAAGAGAGGGTGAGAGATATATTGAGAGGTGATGGGAGAGAGAAGATAAGGATAGGGGTAAGGGTTTGGGGGAGGTATGTCTAGAGGGAGGGAGAGAAATAGAGAGGGGGTAGATATAGAGGGAGATCTACATGGGTCTATGAATCTCTTGCCTTCTCTGTCACACTCTCCCTATTTCCCTTCTCTCCCTCTTCCCCACCCCTCTCTCCCTATATTCCTCTCCTCATCCTCTCTACCGCTCTCCCACATAATCCTTACATAGAATCTCTCTTTCCCCCAAGCTCCCTTTCCCATATTTCTTTCCCCCTCTCTCTCACTCTCTCCCTATCCCCCCTCAATCACTCTCTCCCTGATCTCTCCACCACTTTATTTTCTCTCTCAACAAATTCTACAATCAATGCTGGCATAGAGAATGGATAGATAGACGAGGGTAAGTATTTTGGGGGAGATAGAGAGGAGAGAGGAATAAGGAAGGAATAAACCTAGAGATGTAAGGGATGGAGAAGATGAATGACAAAAGAGTGGTCACAGTGGTTTGGGTTTACCCCTCTCTTCTCTATCTTTCTCTCTACTAATATCTCTCTATCTCTCCTTCTCCCTATCACTCTCTCCCTATTTCCCTTGTATCCCTCTTCCCCACCTCTCTCCCTCTCTTTTCTATAACCTTGAAATATACTCTCTCTTTTTTGCAAGCTCTCTCTCCCTCTCTCTCAACCCTAAACCCTAAGTCTTGAACCCTTTAACCATAAGTCGTACAACCTATACTAGTGCATGAACCCTAAACCCTAAACCCTAATGTCTAAAACCTATAATAATAATACCTAAACTATACATCTTTTATCCCTTACCCCATCTCTCCCTCTCTACCCTCTCTCTTTCTCCAAACCCAAAAATCTAAAATATAAGCCCTTAGTGCTAAACTCTAAGGCCTAAACCCTCTCTAGTTTTCTCTATCTACCTCATTTTATCCATCTTCCACACATATCTCCCACCTATCCCTCTCCCCATCTCTATCTCCATCTCTCTCTCTTTCTATTTACTTTGGCCTATTTTATCATTTTGGGGATTGTTAATTTTGTAATAATATTTTATCCTTGTTCACAAAATGATCTTTCCATTTTCTATCAGTCATCGTTCTCACCTCTGTAATAAACTTTGCAAAGCCAACATCCAGTGCTATACTCCTATCTTTGAATATATTTAAACTCTCAAAATTTTCATTATTTTCCTCCCTCATGTGCCAAATAATCTTTGGAACCATCTGCCAAAGGTCAAGCTTCCAATCATCAAATATTTTCATTTCGCCATCCTCATAAATAATCTTGGGAATTATCTAGTGTTTAAAAATATGAAAGGAAGATATATTTCCTTTTACCTTGTCTTCTTTTCCGGATAAATATCTGACCTTTACAATTACCATACTTATTATCTTCTCAATTTTCTTTATTTTTGGAGGGTCATCATGATCCCTCTGAGTCTGTTTACACAGTGTAAAAAATGTAATGTAAGCTTGCCTTTTTCAAATGTGACGATAATTTTCAACTTTGGGCTTGTCTTTTTCAAATGTGATGATAATTTTCAATAAGGATTCATATCTAATTTAGACCTCTTTTCACTTGCCCAGTACAAGTTCAACTCTATGCAACAATATTTCTCAAAGGTACTCAGGGTCTATCGAGGGATTTGTTGCAAGAGTTCTTCATTAGTGGCCCTTAGCCTTGTGACCTGCTCTTCATTCTTGCCTCTTTCTTTATTCCAGTCCTCTATAGTTTTTGTGCTATCAATTGGATTTGGTGAAACATCTCTAGGAAGAAAAATTATCTTATTATGATTTTCACATGATTCCTACAACTTTTGTCTCAAGTGAGCATTTTCAATAAACAATTTGTTTATCTTCATGCTCAATTCAATTTCTCTCCTCTCCAGATCAACTAGTGTTTTTTCATATGTCTAACTCTATACCTGGTAAACATAGCATGGTACATGGTCATTACGGCTGCCTCTAATGAGGAGGCATCCTTCATGGTCTGTAGTATGACACTACCACCTATCTCCTTCACCATATCCAATAGTTTTAGTTTGTTGGTGCTTTTAAAACTGAACCATGTTGCAAGTACTTCAGTTGTAGGGTTGTAGCCCATTCTACTCACCCCCTCCTCATAATTAAATTTTGCTACCGGCATGGGATCTTCCTGCTGCCTCAACTGATCCAACAAAAGCACCTCTTTCAAAGTAAGCCCTGAGACAATCAACATATCACTTTTTATCACCATATCTCTCGCTTGTGTAGGTGTAATGTTTACTTCATCAAAATTAATTTCTTTTAAAGGTTGACTTATGATCTCCTAATGTTTGAATTCATCAGGACCCATCAGATTCACTTGTTTCCTCTCCTCAAATTCCTTCATCTTCATTTTTAACCATAAATCGTTAAATTCTTGAGTGTTAATGAAACTATCATCTTCTATAAATCTTAGAGACATGGCCTCTCTGTCATCCATAAGATCTATAGGGTTTTTGTTTTCAGGAAGTTGGGCCTCATATCCATGTATGTCTTCCTGAAACATCGATTGGGAATGTTGGGGTTTATGCACCCCTCCATCATCTCACAGTGCCTTCAGTGCACTTACAAGCTTATCAATATCTCCTTCTCCCTATGTCTCATCGAGTGGTACCAAGGGTGTCGGGTCTTCCATTTTCTTCTTTCAATTGGGGAGGGCTAGGTGTAGTGTTCAAATCTTCTACGTCAAGGACAATAGGCACATGGATTTTCATAGGTGGACACTGAGCTTCTTTTTTTGCAACATCATTGGATTTTCCGTAGATTTTTTCAAAACTATCCAAACATAACTCCATTCTCTTTTCTTCATTACTTTCTTTGTCAAAAAATTTGGGGAGCCCCTTTTCCTTCCTATCTTCCTCAATACTAGGATGGTCCATTTCTTTTCTCTTTGTATAGTCTCCTGCTGATCAAGGCAATTTATAGCTATGTCCTCCGACATTAGTATCTGATGTTAAATCTTGTTGATAATGGAATGGATGTAATCCTCTGGGTCACACATCCTTTCTTCTCCACACTCCAAACGATAAGTATTCTTCAAATAACCCTATAATTTTTCTAGGGAACCCAATTCGATGGAAAAGCCTGCAAACTTTGTGACATGAGGTAAGAATGTCTCTTTCTTTATTTTTTCTATAAGATCTCTCTCTAATCATAGCATCTACCACACAAATTCTATAAACATGAGTCTTTATGGTGCAAAGATATGCAACAGATGAGGGACTAGAAGGCATCCATAAATTCTAATGATGGTGTGTCTTCCCATGTAGAACCAGTCAAAAAACAATGCGTATGACCCTTCTTTGGGTTGTGGACAAAAGGCCTCAACACTCTTCTTATTTAAAGTGGTATTATTTCATAGGGATGGCCCAAAGTTTTGAAAATGAAAACAACGAAGGAATTCATGAATATCCTGTAATTACTATCCTTGAAATTCTTATCCCATACGTAACAATACCTTTGTATGGGGAGTCTATTTCCCTCGTTGTCTTTCATCACTAATTTTATAACGTGGCTGAAACCTGATTTGTTTTGAAACAAGATTAAATAACACAACAATGAATAATGACAAAAACTACATTCTTTCTTTTCCTTCCATGTTATCAGCTGGTTGTGAATTAACCTCTCTATTTCAAAAGAAAAATCAAACTCCAGATTCACCTCGGGGTTCTGAATTCGCATAGCCATAAAAATCAAGGCTACCAAAATTTTATACTTGTAGTCATCTCCTAGTATCTAGGACAAGGCATTGTATGTTAATTGAAAATACCAAAGAAATTCCTGAACAAGAAAATGCTCTTTATCTGGGATAGACATAGTTCTATTCATGTGTCCTCGCTTCATGTGGATTGTCACTTCATCCTTCATGATTGTCTTCTTCAACCTCTCATAGTCAACATTGAATTGCTCCTTGTCAATATTTGTAATGGCTTTCTTGTTTACCATGAAACAATTAATTATAGTTGACCTGGTGACAACGAAGAGGGGATATCCATTAATTTCCATCCTAACAGTTCTTGTTTCAGGATGGTAGAGGTTTTCTAACACTTCAATTAGTTCAACATCCACAAAGACATTGGGTACCACAAGTTTTTCTAAGTTGAAGGTCCAAGGCCCTTCCATTGATAGGAATGGATGCATCCCTACACCCTTCTAGTCTGTTAGTAAATACATGATTTCCCCCAAAATCCTTAGATCTAGGCAGTACATCTAAAAGGGATTTCTGCATGGGCTTGGCTTCCTAGGTTTCTTCTCTGAACTGTCGCCTATCTCTTTCTTCCTAGGCATTTTAGAAATCACTACATTTCAGGTCAAAGTGTAATGGGCTACTTACTTGTGGTATTTACTATGGAATTCAAGTTGCCTTGTCGCAGAGTTCGCTTCTTTCACTTCCTCGGCTCCAGATCAAAATCCCAGACACACTTTTGCACTTTAATGCCAGCTTGCATGAGTATTATCCCATTTAATTCAAGCATTCGATTTCATAACTCTGAGGCCTTTTAAAAATCTGAGTTATCAGATTGACCACACTAGTAACAAATACCGCTTTCGCCAATTTGTAGTAATGGTTTTTTAGCTTGATTGTATTATAGCAAAATAGCGATAAGCATTTACTGCTATATCGCAAGAAATAACTTCCTCTTATTCGGGCCATATGTGAATCCGCGAAATGTGACCTTCACATTATTGCTAAATCACAATGTATCTTCTCGCTCTTTCTTCTTTTCCAGCGATATTGCGAGACGAATTGCTATTTCGCAGATGTACATACAGGCTCGATAAACATTGAACACTAATAAGTAAAGTTATTCAATTTTATTATTTAATAATAATAATACAGTAATAAGTAAAATTATTAATTTTTTTTATTTACTACTATTATTCAAATTTACTAATGAGTGATAATTTGTGATGATTTTAAATAAATCATGTTTAAATTTAGAATAATATAATATATTATTAAACAATATAGATTGATAGTATGAAACAATGTTGACATAGTAAAGGTATGACACATGAGGAAATTAGAAAATGTTGATGAAATATTTGATATATCAAATTAGATCTATTGAAATTATTTTAATTGATTTCATATTAAAAATGAGAAAGGTGTAAAAGTATGAGACATTCTAGTACTATTAAACTTGATGGTGTGTCAAGTTCAAGCCAATAGAAAAGAGAGAGATAGGTAGGAGAGAGGGAAAGAGTAGGCAAGGTTTGAGAGGTAGATATAGGAAAAAAGAAACCTGAAGAGTGCATGTTTACATGAATGAGAGATATAGGTGTAGGGGGGTATAAAAGAGAGGAAAGAGAAAAATTGGAGAGATATAAAAAGAGGGAATGAAAGTGAAACGTAGTAATAAAAAGATAGGTATATATGAAGTGGTGTATATAAAGAGAGGGGGATATATCTATATAGAGAGAGTGTAGGAGAGTAGATTAAATAAGAGAGAGATATATGTTGCCCCACTTTTCATCCTGTACCCATGCTGTCAATGTGGAGGATTTTGGAGTCATAGCCAGTCTGGTCAGTCTGAGTCTAGGTCTAAGTCTTTCTTAGGTAGGCTATCTTTGTCGGGTTTCCCTGTCATTTCCTTTCCTTCTCTTAGCCGGGCGGGTTGTTCTGAGGTCTCATTATTTTG
>MU223425.1:2918844-2931576 GCA_018584345.1 Thuja plicata
GATGCCACTTTATTCTAAAATTAGAAAACTTTGAACTTCAACAAAAAATTGAGGATAGTTACACTCAAAATTTTAAAATGTGACAAAAACAAGGGTTGTTCTACTCTGAATCTAGTTTCTAAACTACTAATTTATTTTAGAAATGGTGGAGATTAAGGCCCTCAAAAAGGGGGAGCACAAAAAATGGTCATGTTTTTTGTGAAAAAAGATAACATAGCGTCTGGTGTGCTCCCCCTAAAATGTTAACTTTAAAAAAAAAAAAAATTAATCGCTCTAGTGAGAAATTAGCTAACACCACCTAGTTTATCCTGTATTTTTCTACTAATTTTTTTATGAAATTGTGATTTTTTGCCATTTTCTAAAGTGGAAACATCCTAAAAATGTGAAATTTTTGTGTGCTCCCCCTAGAAATCATTGAAAACTAATTGAAAATCAAAACTTCTTTTTTTTAAAGTGTGTAGAATGGAGTCTAGTTTCTAAAAATGTGATTTTTTTCAAAATTTGATGAACGAGCCAAAATCTCTCTCTCTCTCTCTCTCTCTCTCTCTCTCTCTCTCTCTCTCTCTCTCTCTCTCTCTCTCTCTCCCTCCCTCCCTCTAGCCTATGGTTTAAATTGTGCATGGGCTATAGGGTGTGTGCCCTATAGCCCGCACCCCCTATGTGTGTATGGAGGACCAAAAAGGCATTTGGCACCTTTTTTGTCCCCCATATTGGTGCATATACCCATATATATATATATATATATAGAGAGAGAGAGAGAGAGCCTAGACATATCGAGGCTGTATTTTTTTTTTTTAAAAGGTTTCACTTTTTTTAATATTAAAATAGTTTATCAAGATATCATCACAGTTCATCTAAAACTTGGCTCATCAGAGAAGTATCAAAGTGTCCTACAACAACATCTCACACCCAGAAATATACATAGTTAAAAAATTAGGGGAATAAACCTATTGACAACTATATATGATCATTATTTTGTTATGCTATATACAAGTATAATCAGTATTTGAGAAAAAACTAGATCTTGTTGTTGAAGATGCTTTAAAAATTCAGCATGTTTTAACCCTAGCCATTGCCTTTATCAGGATGGTGTCCATGGTAATTAGTATTTCTAGCATCAGCAACACTATATTGTTGTTGACCAGGTAGAGGGGGATCTCCCCATGCACTATTTCCATCATATAGGATATTACCTGATTTTCCTTCTATTTGTTTAAGATCAATTTGACAATTATTGAGCAGTTGTTGAACTTCTTCAATTTCTCCCGGGCTGAGAAGAATCTGATAAGTATTGGTGTACTAGTCAGCTCAGACATCATCTTTGAAAATAAGAAAATAACCTTCCCAAGCCAACATCATGAATTTTCTATTTTGGATCTCTAGGACCATCTAAACCTAAGACATGATTGAAAAATGGATGAGTTTAAGGTTAAACTCAACAGGCCTTCTCCTTTTCTTTTGAAAAATCTCCTTCTTTCTAGCCTTCCAAAGCATCCAAATAATCTCGCAATACAGTTCAGACTAAAATCTATTGATATTAAAATCAAACAAATCCACATAACCAACAAGGACCTCACCCAAGACAACCCAGGTTTAACATTACACACAATGGGAGACCCAATAAATATAGACCACACCTTGCAAGCATATACACAATAATAATAAAAAATGCTCAAAACTTTACCCCACATTACAAAGACTACACTTGACAACCTCAATATCTATAGAATACAGAACATTAACCACATTAAGTTTTTTAAAGAGCGACATCCTCCTAAAACAAACCTTCTTAGGTTCAGAGGGAACATTCCAAAGGAAATTGAAGAAAAAATGCCAATCTGAGAAAGGACAGACAAAACCCCAACACTGGGTCACTCGCATGAAAATAGATGAATCATCCTTAAGAAAATTGTAAATATTTTTAGTAGATGTCTCTATAAGAAAAGTAACATCAGTCCATTTGACCTATCTCAAAAAATCATTAATGTCAATAATTTTACCCACAGTAGCACCATTTAAATCTTTACAGAACAGAGTATAAGTTTTTTTTTAGAAGATGGGATTCCAAACTTATTTCTAAGTTTATCCCATGTCCCTAGCCAATTATCCACTAGGAGATCATATATCTGAGAGATGTCTTTAGAGTTTCAAGTTGTGGAAGAACAACTTTGGACTAAATCTAGAGGTTTATCTTTAAGGCACATACCCCACCAGATAGAATGGTTAGCAGAAGTAAAACTAGGAGAGCCACCAACTGCACCCCAGGTAGAAATGAACCTCCTGACCAGAGACCATGCCTTCCAAAAAGAGGAGAAGACACAAGTAGTTGAAGCTCTGCAATTTTGATGTGCACCTTCTTGGTGTTGATAAATGGCTATTCAAAACTTTTAATGACTGGAAGAATGTAAATCTTTTTTTAATATTAAAATAGTTGATCAAGATATCCTCATATTTTAGCCAAAACTTGACTCATTGGAGAAGCATCAAAGTGTTCTACAACAACATCACACCCGCACAATTATACATAGTTAAAAAATTGGGGGATTAAAACTATTCACAACTATATATGATCACTATTTTATTATGTCATATACAAGTATAATCATTATTTGATAAAAACCCAGATCTTTCTGTTGAAAATGCTTTAAAAATTCAGCATGTTTTAACCCTAGCCATCCCCTCAGGATGGTTTCCATGGTAACTAGTATTACCAACATCAACAAAAATGGAGTAGTGGTAAGGACCGCAACCGATATGAAATTGAGGAATTAATGCCGAGTCTGGAGATCCAGGAGGAGGAGGTGATGGTAGGTCTTCTTCCTTTGGTTTGAAAATTCTCTCTCTTTCACCAAGCAAAGATATGGTTAAGGCTATTAGGGATGATGGTGAAGGAGCACCCATTGTGCAAGAACAATCATGATGTCCAAGGTCACTATTTGATTATATTTGGGTTATTTATGAATTTTAAAGAATCTATATATGTATTTGAATTCATTTTTATGCAATGGAGTCGTAATGTAAGGCTACTTGAGCCATTTGTGTAAAAGTTGGATAGTTGTCCATTTAGGACCTAGTGGGGTCAAAAAGTCAAAATGATGTAAATATGCCATGAAAGGGCATAAATTTTTGTAAAGGGTCATTTAAGGGTCATTTTATATGTTTATAAGGTTTTTGTCAAGTTTTGAGGTCATTATGTGAAGATGTCACAAAAGTTGTCAAGAAGATGAAAAGTTGCAAAAATGCAATAATGCAAAATTGCATTAAAAGTTGTAAATAGGAAGTTGAAAGGTCTTGGAGGAATTTTTAATTTCAAAACTGAACAAGAGGCTATAAAAGGTTGTATTTTTTTGAAACAAGCATGAATGAGAAGGAGGATAACAGTTTTGAACAATTTGTGTATTCAAAAGCTTGCCATTTTGATAGTTTCCATTGTTACTTTGTTGTTTCCAGGCCTTGTATGGACTTGTACAACCTCAAAACCATGTATAATTATTATATTTAGAAATTATGATTAATTATATTCCTTATTTTTTTGGTTTGGAGTGATTTCATTGAGAAATGAAGAAGATATGCATGTTTTGGTGAAAGTTGTTGATTGCAAATTTGAGATCTTCTCGAAATAGTCATATTGAAGCATTTGGTATAGACGTATATGGAAGATTTAAGACCTCTAATTATATTTATTTGAAATATATATGAGTTATATTTAATTTTCCTTTTTTTGAGTTGATTTCATTTAGATTTGAGAAATTTATGTTGATTTCATTGAAAGCAGTTTTGAAACCCTTCATGACTGGGTGGACAACAAAGGTTGGTGTGTTCCTCTTGAATCCACCAATGGAAAAATATATATCTTATATTTTTGGAAACTAGATTCATATATATTTAAGATTATTTTGGTTTCATTTCAAATGGATGTGTATTTTGTGAGATATTTGATGCCCTAGCAGTAGGAAGACAAAAACATTATTGTGTATCCCTATTTTATGATAGCGAAATGGCTCTTGGTGCAGAGACCATAACTATTAATGAACCGTTGGATTTGGATAAATTTGGGATATGTTTTAAAAATTCTAGTTATACAAATTCTGACTGGAGATATTAGAAAAAGAATGTCTAAGTAAAAATTTATCAATGACAGAATACAGACTATCAAATCTGCCAGGAAATAGTTAACATGGTTCAATGGATTACTATGAATGTTTATATGTGGGTATTGGATGTATTTATGTACAGAGATAGAAGATTGTTTTAATGAATTATGTACTTTCTGAATGATGATCTCTAATTTTGGATGAACAAACAAAGATTGATTGTTTAATGAACATGTTATGGATGAATATGTGTGCCTCTAAGAAAGTGAAGAAACTATGTTGTTGTTTGGATCTCATGATGGATTTGGGATCCTAAGATGTTGAGTATTGGATGCTCTGCATCATCTGAGAAGGATAACTTGAAAAAAAAAAATTATATTCTTTGTATGTATGGACCATAACTCTTTACCTTCTCACAAATTTTTGGATTATTGGTTAGTAAATGTTTAGGGAAAAAAATTGGGTATCCATTTAATTTTTGCAGAATGATTCGGAAAGGATTGTTCGTTATCTTCTTGAAATCACAAAATATGCAAGAAAGAGTATTAAAAAGTGGATTTTTCAATGTGGTTCACTCTCTATTTTTAGAATTTCCATGGTCTCCCAAGGGAAATTTTGAGCAAGTTATTTTCAGGTTCATACCTAACTGGGTCGAATTAAAAAATATTTCGGCTGAGTTTTAGCCTTTTATTTCTCAAATCCTTAAACCATTAGGGACTATTCTATAGGTTGAATAGTATAGAGTTATTCTTCCACATCTAAATGTGAGGGTCCTCATTTCTCTTTCTCTTGAAGTTGAGTTTCTAGAAATCATTTCTTTGAATATTGAAGAATAAATATTCTAGTGGGAGTTGTCCCTCTTGGGAAACTAGGCTTGCTTCCACTGTAAACTTAATGCACACTATAGGCGGGATTTCCTGTCTCTAAAACAACCACAGTATTCAAAATTTACAATCTCCGCGGAAGGTACTAATTATGGAATTAAAAGTGGTTCTAAATTGGTTGATAACCCTAAAATAGTAGATAATTGTTATAAATATTATGTCTCAAATGGTGACCCTCAAGGTGATATTCAAAATGGTCAATCTACCGGCCCGATCCTCATGCCTGAAGATAATTTTTTTACCACTTTGGATAATCTCTTATTTGAAGAGGATTATTCCATTCATCATGCTAACCATTACTTCCCCCCTAGCCATGGAAGCATTCCATCCTCCCTAGCCAGGGATAAACCAGTAGATCACCCTAAACCAATACTATGACTAGCCCCACTAGATTGAATGCTCAACAGATGGCCCTTTTTATGATTAAGGAAAAATATGCTAAATTGAAAGAGAATACACAACCCTTGGAGGTAGGGAATATCTCCTCACTAGAGGTTATGATGATAGTTGATAATGTAGATCAATTCACTGAAGTTGTTAATCCTAAGAAGAAAAGGAAGGTTATGGAAAATAATCTTCTATCTAGCAACAATAAAGCAAAGAATGTTGAGATGCCAGAATGTTTCAATAGATTGTATAAGAATAAAAAACCCCCATATAAATAATTCATGATGATGCATATTCATAGTTGGAATGTGAGAGGGCTTGAAATGCCAAATAGGAAATATGTTTTAAGGAGATGGTGTAATAATTTGAAGGTTAAATACATTGTTTGCCTTTAGGAGATTAAAGTTGTGGGGTTCCAAGCCTATACTATGCTTAAATTCCTATGGGACCAAGCCATTGGCTTTCACTCTAATCATGAGAAATGAAAATGAGGGATTTCAATTCTTATTGGCCCCAAATTGGTTGACAATATTCTTGATCATGGGAGATCTCCTTGCCAGAGAACTCTTTGGGTCACACTTAAAATAAATAACAAGATCATTGGTATTTGCAATGTGTATGTCTGTAATGACTATACAGAATGAGATGACTTGTGAGATTGGTGTACTTCTGGTCTTTCTAATGCTTAGTGGTTGTTTGTTGGGGATTATAATATGGTGGAACATAGTATGGATAAGAATGGAGGCCTGAGACATAATTGGAAAGGGAATGATTTTTTATTTTGGAAAATTTTTAAAAGGAAATCTATGCTTGCAGATCCCCTTGAGAAGAAAAGAAATGTATACCCTAATATTTGGTACTTGGTGCAATAACCAGGGTGGTTAGTAGAGATTCCATGTAGATTGGACAAATTTTACGATTCTTCATTCTTTTTATTTCCTCCACAAGGGTGACACTCTCCTATGATTGTCAATATTGCCTCCATATTTGATCACTCACCCATTTCTTCTCTTATCCACTTGGACCTAGACTCACCACCTACCTCTAGACCCATGAAAAGTAGCCTCTTGAAACTGAATGTTTCCCTCCTTGAGGATTCACATACTGGTAATGCCATTAAGATGGTCTCTTACCTCTCTAAATTATGTAATCATAAGCTTCAATCCAGAGAGCAATGGGATTCTCTCACAGATACATGGAAGAATTTATTTCAAATGATTGGTAAAAAGAAAGCCACGAATAAAAGAAGGGAAGAGTCTTTTGTGCAAACTAGATTGAATGATATTGAAAAGGAGCTCTAGATAAAATGCTTTGACCCTAAGCTTGAGAAAGAACTGGTTTCTATCAAACATCAACTTAGGAAGTTTCATAAATATAAGACTCAAGGTCAAAATATTAGAGAAAGAATGGACTGGTTACAAGAAGGGAATAAAGGGTCCAAATACTTCTTCAAATTGATCAGAGACAAGAATAAGAGGGAATTAATTAAATAAATTCAAGTCAATTTTGTGAATACTAATTATCATGTAGCAATTAAAGAGGCATTCTATAAGTTTTATAGTGATATTTTCTCATTAGAATATGGCATGGAGAATCAAGAGGCATTGGAGAAATGCATTAAGCTCATACCTAAAAAAAATTCTTCTAGTGGGGTTGCTATGCTAGATAAATATATTTCTCTAAAAGAGATTAATGTTGATATTGGTTCCCTTGCTAATAGTAAGTCCCTCGGCTTAGATGGTCTCCCTACTGAATTCTACAAATAGAATATTGATTGGATTGGTAATGATCTTCTGGTCCTATATGAGGATGTCTTTGAAAGAGGCTCCTTGAGCACAAACATCAAAAAAGGAGTCATTAAATTGTTTCCCAAAGCTAGAGACAAAGCTCAAGTTAAGAACTGGAGACCAATCACCTTATTAACATGTCTTATAAGATCATTGCTAGGGTCTTAGCTAGACGGATTGCAAATTTTTCAAAAAATTTCATTTCTATCACACAAACTAATTTTTATTCAAGGTATATATATTTTAGAGAACCTTTTCACTAGCTGGGAGGTGATGCATTGGGAAAAAGTTGATGGGAAGAATGTTGCTATGCTATTGTTAGACTTTGAAAAATCCTATGACAGGGTGGAGTGGCCCTTGATTAATGGTATGTTTAATGCCTTTGGGTTCCTAGAGTACATTTTCAAATGGATCAAGATTCTTTTTATGGAATTCTCCACTGTGATTGATGTCAATGGTGATCTCTTCTAACATATACCCCTCCAAAGATCTATTAGATAGGGTTTCCCTTTTGCCCCCTCTCTCTTTGTTATAGCTACAGATGCCATATTTTACATTCTCAGAGCCAGTAGTCTTGGCCCACCTATCAGAGGTATTTCCCTCCCCAATAATGAAGATCTTATCAATGCACATTTTGTTAATGACGCTTCTATTTTTTTAGAACTCTCTCAGGAGAACTTTAAAAAGGTTTCACATTTAAAAATTAAAGCCTTGATTGTACCGTCATAGATTGGAGGCATTATCTATTACATAAAGAGTTCATTTTGTTGATTGAAAATGACACCTTGAAATATATAAATTCAGAGGGTAAGTTGTCCCAAAAGCATGCCAAATGAGCTCCATTCTTGCAGGCTTATACTTTTTTTGTGCACCACAAAAGTGGTAAAATTAATGTAGTGGTTTATGCATGAATCAGGAAGCATCATTTATTGGTTCCAATGAGTAATGAGTTAGTACGATTTGAATAAATGAAGAATGAATATACAAATGATTCCAATCTTTGGTCACATATATGTCATTCTCAACAGTCAATACCATTCACTTATGTAGTCATTTAAAGACTACTTATTGGTGGATGTATTTTTGTTTAAAGAGAACTAAATTTGCATTCCCTTTGGATCTAGGAGGGAGAAACTCAAAAGAGAGATGAAATAAAATGAAATACGAGGTCACATTAGAAGAGATAAGACTCTTGTAGTAGTACATGAAAAATTCTTTTGGCCTAATATGAAGATAGATGTGGACACGTTTGTTGTCTCTTGTAAGGTGTGTCTAATTTACAAAGGGAGGCATCAGAATACTGGACTATACATGCCTCTACGAGTACCAAGAGAACCATGGACTGACATCTATATGGAGTTTTGTCTTGGGTCTTCACGAACCCTAAGAGGTAATGATTTAGTGTTTGTTGTGGTGGATAAATTTTCTAAAATGGCCCATTTCATTCCTTGTAAGAAGAATAATGATGCAAGCCAAGTGTGCCATTAGTTATTTAGATAAATTGAGCGAATGCACGGTATACTAAGGACCATAACTAGTGATAGGGACACCAAATTTGTAAGCCAATTTTTGATAGTTTTGTCAAAAAAGTTGAATAGTAGATTGTAATTCAGCTCAGTGTATGACCCCTAAACCAATGGTCAAACAAAGTTGGTAAATAAGATATTGGGCAACCTATTAAGGTGTTTAGTTGGAGACAATCCTTAACAATGGGACATGTTAATTTGTCATGCTAAATTTGCCTATAATTTTGGCATTAATTGGTCTACAAGTATGTCTACATTTCAAATTGTATATGGAGCAAATCCCAATTGTGGACTTGATTAATTTACAATTTTTTTAGTGTATCGAAGAGATACACCAACAAGTTAGGCTCAAATTGCAATCCATGAATTAACAATGTAAGAAAATATTTGATTTGCATTGGGGAGAGAAGGTCTTTGAAGAGGGATAAATTGTCATGGTACATCTACGCAAGGAGAAGTAACCCCAAGGAACCTGCGAAAAATTGAAACCCAAGAAGATTGAGGCTTCCAAGATTTTGAAGAAGATAAATGACAATGCCTACCAAATTGAATTACCAGAAGAATTGGACATCAGTCTCATTTTTAATATTTTTGACCTGCACTAATATTTAGGTAGAATTATGGAAAATTAGATAGAAGTTTAGCACAATGAGGACAACAACCTTTGGGCTAAGTATTTTACAAAGAATAAAACATAGCAAGTTGAATGAGTATTAGATACCAAACTGCTAACAACATGAAGCAAGTCATATAAGCTTTTATTTGTTAAGTGGGAAAATTTTCCAGATTCTTACAATTCATGGATCACTCAAGGTGATCTGATGAAGCATAGTCGACAAGAAGTAGGACGCTCAAATTTTGTCAAAGAAGGGGAGAATGATGTAGATAATATTTCTTAATTCCCTACCCACATTCTGACTGGGAAATAAATGATATTCTTTATTTTGGGTTGTTTTTAGTTGTCTCCATTTTGTTGTGGTAATTTGAGATTTTGTTCGATTTTGGGGGTCTGAGTGATCTCTGGTCAAGACAACTTCATTCTGATTGGGTGTTATTTTTTGTTTAGTTTTTTTGGTCTTAAGTTTAGGAGGGAAGGGAAGGAGGGAGTTTTAAGAGTTTTGGGACAAAGGGGTGTAAGGGAGTTTTAAGAGTTTGGGGATGAAGGGGTGTAACTTTCCAGAGATGTAATGACTGTGTAATATAAACAATGAAAAAAAATGACTGATGAATTTGAATCAATCCATGTATTCAGTATTTTTTGGGGTGTTTGAAATTTGTCTTCTGCAAAATTTCATATTCCAATTCTTTTGTTTTGAGCTGCGTGAAGAAAGCTACAAAGTTTTATGGCTAAAATCACAACACGTATGTCACATTTGTAAGGTTACATGAGATCTTGAAGAACACAACTTTGTGATGAGGTGCAAAGTATAGTTGGTATATATTGATGATGATACCTCTCATATTGAGGAACATGGTCCACTAATTCAATATAGTTATCCACACATGCGAGGTATGTCATGAAACATAATTTGTATCACCATTTAACATGGAGAATACGAAAATGGTAGACACCTTATTGTAGGTGACACTTAATATTGATCCACAAGTAATTTAAAAAAGATGTGCAATGTAGTTTATAACTAGTTATGTAAAAATATAAAATGAAAACTAACCAAAATATTTATGTATTTTAATATAATTTTTTTAAATATCTAGTAGTCCATCTTGCATACCATACCATCCCATGCTTATATTTCCATTACCTTAAAATGATAACTTGGAGTTGAACATATGGACATTGGTTCTTCAATATCCACATAGTTTGTGGTAGTGTTCTCTCATGGTTAATTAATACAAATTTTAGCAATTTCAAACATATGTGTGTAGGTTTCATTTTTTTGGTGACATAACCAAATATCAGTTTTGTTAACCACAATTTGAAACACATATACCATTTGAAACAATATTTATAAATATTTCTAATTTATGGTTTTCTTCTAAGGAATATTTAAAGAGTACAATTTTTGCTACAAGATATTTCAGAAAAAATAGAAAAATGTTTATGTATTTTAATATAAATCTTTTAAAATTTAGTACTCCATCTTGCATCCCATAGTTATCATTCTCATGCTTCTGTTACCATGACAACTTCTTAATTACACTCATAGTAATTAGTGAATATATGGAGTACTAATTTGTTTTGTAAAGGGTCAAATTTGTTTTATATTTTAATCATATGTGTTGCTCTATCTTTTATTTGGTAACATAGGTGAATATGGACTCCATAAACCATGATTGGAAACACATATACCTGTGAAAACACTAATTATAAAAGTTTCACATTTGTGGGATTCTTCTAAGGAATATTCAAAAAGTGCAAAATTTGATACAAAATATATCACATATACAAATTTTTAAGAGACGTCAAGTTTAAAAAAATGTTTGCTTCATCCATCTCTAAGATGGAAATCTACATTGTATGTGCAAAAACCTATCCCTCCGAACACCTATCATGCGTCTCCTAAAGAGTTAAGTGAAATATAGTACTAGTAGGTTCCTTGGGATATAGTGTACAAGGAAATGTACATGTCTAGATGGAATCCCCTCCACATGATATTCTTTGTCATTCCTCATCAACAATGTGTAGTCAGCCTCAAACCGTATGAGACTGCCAAGCTAGAACACTATGGCTTGTAAGTAATGGATGCAGCTTTCCTGCATGTGACATGGATCAAGATTTTGCAGAAAACAACACCATGCATTCATATGGAAGACTAGCATTTTCATGTGGAACACACATGTATCCACGTGTACAAACAACCCATAGTCATGTTGTACAAATCTCAAATGGAGGAGGATGTGTTGTAAAAATGGTTAGCACTCCCCTAGGGATTCGTGACAAGGGACTAACTACCTCCTATGGATTCTATAAGTCTAGTGGTTCTATTGGGCATTGATAGGTCGATCTTTTGGTGAAATAGAAACTACACTTGTAACAAGTGGTATCAGATCTTGGTCAAAGGTTTGAATCCCCTCAAGTAATGCTAAGGGGGAGATTGTTGGAAAAATGGCCAGTGCTCCCCTAGGTATTCATGACAAGGGACTAACCGCCTCCTGTGGATTCTATAAGTCTAGTGGTTGTATTAGGCATTGATAGGTCAATCTTTTGGTTAAATTACAACTACACTTGTAACAAGATGATGTCCTCTGCTAAAATGTGTCGCAACGAGATTATCAGTTCCGCATGGACCTCAGTCTCAGAAGCCAAACAGAGAAACCTACACATGGATAGAAAGAAGATTGTTACAGGTGTAGAGTATAGCATATCATATATGTGAAAAAAAAATGCGTGACATAATGAGTGTTAAAGGGGACATAAATGTGACAACCTCATCCGCTCCACAATAGTCATGATGTCCATGATTTCATCAAACCCCAATTGCAAAATTTAGGCAAGTCACCTGCAAAGACACATACATTGCACATGAACTGATACTGTCAATATAAATATCCAATATACATATGTGCCACATCCTCCCATGTCTACATAAATTTTTTTTTTATAAAACACAAATAAGCATAAACAAACAAATAAAAAATAGTAGATTCTATGGTTGAATCAAAGTGGTGGCGATCGAGTTTGAAAGCATTTTGTATTTACAGTTGAATAAAACCTGACTATTTTTTTGTAAATTTATCTTTGGTTGTTTTTGCATGGTTTATCCTGGCCCCATATAAATGAATTAAATAACTCAAGTGTATTTGAATGTTTACGGTTGTGATATACTTTTGATTCGAAACTTGTTTCAAGGAATTTCATGGAGAAATTGTTAAGTTTTTAGGATAGCTGCAAATGTAATATCACTCTATGTTGTATGTATTTTCCAAATGCAAAAATCTCTCTTTCATTTATATTGATAATGAGGCTAGGAGAGACATGTCCCTTCATGGGACATGTCTATTCATTATTATTTATAAGAAAGGACATGCCTCTTCCCATTAAGTATAATTTAATCAATCTTATAATGTTTCATCAATCAATTATTAATTAAGA
>MU223425.1:2931626-2980323 GCA_018584345.1 Thuja plicata
TCAATTATTAATTAAGAATAATATAATAATTTAATATTGAATATTAAATTTCATATGATTAATAATAATATAACATATATTATATTATTATTAATCAACATGTATTATATATATTCTAATGATCATACAACTGAAGCTACAAATATTAACACCCCCTCATAGCTAGGGAGGATGATCAAACAGAATGTGTAGTGGTCTCTTGTGTCAACACTTATGACCCTCACCATAGCTATAAAAAACATCAACACTCCCTCTTAGCTAGGGAGGATAATGTTGGAAATGAGATAAGTAATTTAGAGGGGGGGTGAATCAGTAGCTCCAAAAATAATCCTTTGTCCCTTAGATGTCTTAAATACTTTAACACTATTACTCAGTTAATTAAGATATTCTTTTGTAACTCAGGTGTCAAAGAAATATTTAGAATATCCAATGCAATTATACTTTAGAGATTAAGTGCAGAAACATAAAGCATAAAAAAAATAACATATACATAGGTGACACCAATATTTAACATGGAAACCCAACATGGTAAAAACCACCAATGTAACTAGTTACTATTTTTCACTCTTCTGAAGTGAGCCCTGTTAGGAGCCAACCTTGTTAAAGGTTACAATAACACACTATTAGGTGTGACCTTGTTAAAGGATTTAATCACCTTGTGAGGAGTGGCCTTGTTAGAGGTCTTCAACACTTCAACATAGAAATGCTACCTTCTGAGAGGATTTACAAAAATACTGTTAAGTCTAATTTGTTAAGAGATTTGAGATCACTACTACAATCGTTAGAGAGTAACAATGAATTGACCTGTATGTGTAATCAACTATCTATGTTGATTCAGATCTTTGTTCTGATTATGACTGGATTCTTGATGATTAGATGTTCTATTGCAGCTTCGAGTGATCTGTACTCAATTAGAATCCTATCTGATTTCGCCTTCCCTCTTCATATCATAGAATTCCACACTTCTACTCTCACACTCTTTTTTCTTCCACACATTCAATCCAAACTTGACCTTTCATTTATATGGTAAGCCCTGTCAATTCGGCTTGAATATACTTCTAAATAATAAATCACAATTTAGTAGCCCTCATATAACCAATTAATTATAGAATATAAATCACTGTTAGTCAGATATCACTGAATGCCCGACCATGACTGAAATGCCCGAGTGACTTGATCAACACTAAACTTCTTCAATGCCCGACTAAACTCGGTCAACACTAAAATAACTCATTCTATTCACCAACTGTGCTCGGTCTAAATGTATACACTTGTGTAACATCAATGGCAATACACAATTGAATAATTGTCTTCAACAATCTCCCTCTTTGGTATTGATGGCAACACAAAATTGTCATAATACAAAGAATTGTAGAGCAAAATAAAATTTTCATTAATGACTTTAGCTTCATTCTGATTCTCATCCAAAAACTCCCTCTGACATCAAAATCTCCCTCTTACTCTATTATCCTATGTATTATAGAAAAACTCTCCCTCTTTTATCTTATTCTTATGTATTATAGAAAACTCTCCCTCTTTGACAATAGATGCCAAAGACACCATCTCCACAAATACCAATAGTCAGTACTATTTCAATTTGTAATTGTAATGTACCTAAATGTACTAATTCATCTGTAATGTGATCGGATGTACCTACATTAATTGATATATCTTCACTATCGCTCGGGTTGATGCATCACTAAATTGTATTTTAGTGAGCTTCACTTAGGGGAAGCACCCCTAGCTTTCCTCTAAGATATAAGAATGCATCCTTAGGTAAAGGTTTGGTGAATATGTCTGCAACTTGTTCTTTGGTATTCACATATTCCAACCTTCTTTATTTTGCACCAATTCGCTAAAAAATGATACGTTATTTCTATATGCTTGGTTCTGGTGTGCATCACAGGATTCTTTGAAATGTTAATGGCACTAGTGTTTTCACAGTAGATAATAACTGATTCTTTACTTCTTCCTTCATTCTTGACAACAACTGCTTGATCCATATGATGTTTCAACAATTCACTATTGCAGCAACATATTCTGCCTTTGTTGTAGACTGAGAGATACAATTCTGTTTCTTGCTAGTTCAAGACACTAACCTCTTTCCAAGATAGAAAGCTCCACCACTGGTGCTTTTCCTTTCATCGACACTTCCATCCCAATCAGCATCAGTGAATGCCTTTAAATCAAATTTTCCACCTTTCTTATACCATAAACCATAGTCTTCAATACCCTTCAAATATCTCAAAATTATTTTGATTTCCATTAGGTGATTATCTTTGGGATTAGCTGAAAATATTGCAACAATACCAACTGCTAATGCAATATCAGGTCTGGTGTGAGCAACATATTGCAATTTTCCAATCATGGATCTGTAGTTGGTCTGATCTACCTCTTTTGAATCATCATCCTTAGACAATTTCTATGCAGTGCACATGGTCATTCCAATAGGTTTGGAATCTTCCATACCAAATTTCTTAAGTATCTCCTTGATATATTTTGATTGAGTGATGTAGATACCATCCTTCATTTGATGTACTTGTAATCCCACAAATAATTTGATCTCACCAAACATAGACAGCTCAAATTATTTACTCATAGCTACATAGAATTTTTTTCATAGGTCATCATAACCAGTGAATAATATGTCATCAACAAATATCTTTTCTAACAATATTTTGTTTTGTGGTCCTTCTTTGATGTATAGGATACTATTATCATGTGTTGTTTGAAATCCAATACTTACTAGATAGCTATGTAGTCTTTCATACTAGGCTCTGGGAAATTGCTTCAGTCCATACAATGCTTTGTGCAGCTTGCAAACCATATTCCTTCTACTAGGATCAACAAATATTTCAAGTTGTTCAATGTGTACTTCTTCTTCTAGGATTCCATTCAGAAATGAAGATTTCAAATCCATTTGATATACTTTGTATCCTTTATGTGAAGCATATGCCATAAGAGTTATGACTCCTTCAAGTCTTGCTAAAGGAGAAAATATTCCTCCATAGTCAATACCCTCTTCTTGAGCATATCCTTTACAAACTAGTTTTGCCTTGTTTCTAGAAACTTTACCATTTTCATTCATCTTATTTCTAAAAACCCACTTGGTTCCAATCACATTCTTGTCCTTTGGCCTAGGCTCATGAGTCCAAGTTTTGTTCTTCTCAATCTACTCAATTTCTTCATTCATTGCCTCTATCCAATTTTCATCATTCAATGCATCTTTAACAGTTCTAGGTTCAAATTCATTTAGTAAGCATGTACCTTTGAGTTTTTTCCTTGTCATTAGACCTTCTGTCTGATCTCCAATTATCTGCTCAAGTGTATGATTCCTTTTAACATATTTTGAAAGTATTGGATCCTTCAGTCTAGATTATGGACTTGATCCACTAGGTTTGTCATTTTCAAACATTATTTCTTGTTCCTCTATCTGATGCTTGGGTTCCACTATCTATGACTCAGTTCCCTCTGTCTATGACTCATTTTCCTCCATTCATGACTCGGTTCCCTCTGCTGGTGACTCAGTTCCCTCTGTCTGTGACTCGGTCTCTTCTACTAGCAGCTCGGGTTACACCGCTTGCAACTTGGGTTGCATAGTTTGTGCTAGTATATTTAGTGGTTGACAGTTATGTTGTCCAATTACCATTGCTTGAGTCATAGGTATAGTATCAGGTTCATGATATAAAAATTTCATGTAGTCTTCAGGCTCTTTATTACTTTTTTCTTCACATTTTTCTGCAAACTCATCAATCTTGACATGCACACTTTCTATGAATTTATGAGTAGTAAGATTCAGACATTTGTATGCTTTGCTTTTACATGAGTAACCTAGGAATATTCCTTTGTCACTTTTTGCATCCAGTTCTGCATTTATTTCTTCCTTCAAGATGTAGCATCTACTTCCAAATACTTTAAAATAATGAACATTACGTTTATAGCCATACCATAATTCAAAAGGTGTCTAGTTACTACCTTTCTTCAGTTGAACTCGGTTCAAGGTGAACACTGTAGTGTTGATGGCCTCCTTCCAGTATTTGGCAGCAACATTCTTTTCAATCATTAGGGTTCTGACACAATCCATAATGGATTTGTTTCTTCTCTCTGCTATTCCTTTTTGCTGTGGTTTACCAGGGGCAGATACCTGTCTTATGATTCCTCTCTCATTACAAAATTCATTGAACTCATTAGAAATGAGTTCTCCTCCTCTGTTAGATCTTAGGCACTTTAGTTTCTTTCCTATTTCCTTTTCAACTCTTGCAAGATACCATTTGAATTTCTAAAAAGCTTCTGATTTCTCTCTGAGAAACATGACAGCCATCATTCTGGAATGATCATCAACAAATAGAATAAAATACTTCTCTCTAGTATAGCTTGTTTTTCCAATTGGTCCACATAGGTCAGTATGTACCAATTCCAAGCCTTCATCAGTATTTTAATTCTTTCTTTTGAAACTTTTCTTGCTCATCTTTCCAATTTGACATTGTTTGCATATTGCTATCTCGGGTTTCTTCAAAATAGGAATACCTCTGACTCTCTTGTTCTTGCTTATGTTTACCAGATTATCAAAATTTACATGACACAACCTTTTTATGCCATAACCAGCTTTCTTCTACTTGTGCAATAAAGCATGAACCTTCAGTGAGATCAAGATAGAATAGATTACCTTTTGTTTGTCTGCCAGTTCCGACTAGGTTCCATTTACCATCCAGGAGCTCGGCCTTACCATTCATGAATTATACCTTGAAGCCAATGTTGTTCAGTTGTGCTACACTGAGTAGATTTATCCTCAATCCTTCAACCCAATAAGCATTATCACATTTGATTCCTAATGTCAGAATAATGCAACCTTTTCCTCTTACATGGCAAGGTTCATCATTCCCAAAACTGACACTCCCACCATCATAGTGTTCAACATGTTCAGATTTTGTCTTTTCACCAGTCATGTGATGAGAACAACCACTATCAATTATCCATGTGTCATTTTTATTTATGTGTGAGAAAAGTGTTGTCTTTTCATCTTCTTCATCTGACTCATCCTTAATAGCAATATAAACCATTTCTTCTTCTTCATCACTGTCATAATCTTTAGCAATATAAAAATACTTCTTACCTTTATCCTTGTAGATTTTGTAGTTCTTGATATCTTTCTTGCCTTTGAATTTGTTGAAATTTTTCTCATCTTTTTCTTCTTTTTTCGGACACTTTGCAGCAATGTGACCAACCTCATTACATGAAAAAAAAATCAATGGTATCTTTCCTCTGTATTTTCCTTTTGCGGATCTTCTTTCAAGTAATGCTTCAATGATGTCAAGATCTTCATCATCAGATTCATCATCACTGTCACTTTCAATCTTCTTCCCTTTTGAGTATCTATCCTTCTTACCGAGGTTTAATTTAGCTTTGAATGCAGACTCAAGATTGCTAGAGCTAGGAGATTAATTGTCAAAGTTGTCCAGCTCAAAAGTTGCAAGCCTTCCCACTAATGTATCCAAAGTTATATCTTTATTGCACCTCATCTCTTGATTATCTGAAACTCTAATAGCATAGATAGGAAGTAAAGTTCTTATTACCTTGCTGACCACCGTTGTATCTTCAATTATTCCACCTGCAGCTCTGATGGCACTCACAATCTTCTTGATTCTTTCACTATATCTTGAAATGTCTTCTTCTTCTTCTTTCATTTTCATTTGGTCAAATTGTCCTCTTATACTTTTTGCTTTGGATCTCTTTACATTTCCATCTCCTCCATGAATGTCCTGTAATTTCTTCCACGTATCATAGGCTATAGGGAAGTCCTTGACTTCATCAAATTCTGAGTAGCTGAGTGAAGAAGCTATATCAATCATCATTATGTTATGAAGCTTTCATTCCATCATCTATCACATAGTCATAGTCCCTGTTGGTTCCACATATTTTATTTCCAAAAATTGCAAACCAGCATCTTTGATAGTAGATAGATGTAGCTTCATCAGCTCCTGCCATGCTAGGAAGTTGTCTTTGTTTATCTTTGGGATCTCCCTTCTGTAAGACATCTCTAATATTCAGCTTAGGCCTTGAAACCTTCTCTGAAAGAACTTGAAGCTCTAATACCAATTCTTGGAAATGAGATAAGTAACTAAGAGGGGAGGGGTGAATCAGTTACTCTAAAACAAATCCTTTGTCCCTTAGATGTCTTAAATACTTTAACACTATTACTCGGTTAATTAAGATATTCTTCTGTAACTCGGGTGTCAAAGAAATCTTTATAATATCCAATGCAATTATACTTTAGAGATTAAGTGCAAAAACATAAAACAAATAACATATACAGAGGTGATACCAAGATTTAACATGGAAACCCAATATGGGAAAAAACCACCTATGTAACTAGTTATTTTTTTTCACTCTTCTGAAGTGAGCCCTGTTAGGAGCCAACATTGTTAAAGGTTACAATAATACATTGTTAGCTGTGACCTTGTTAAAGGATTTAATCACCCTGTGAGGAGTGGCCTTGTTAGAGGTCTTCAACACTTCAACATAGAAATGCTACCTTGTGAGAGGATTTACAAAAATATTGTTAAGTCTACTCTATTAACAGATTTGAGATCATTGATACAATTGTTAAAGAGTAACAATGAATTGACTTGTATGTGTAAGCAACTGTATTTTCTGATTCAGATCTCTGTTCTGATTATGACTGGATCCTTGCTGATCAGATGTTCTATTTCAGCTCTGAGTGATCTGTACTCAATCATAATCCTATCTAATTTCACCTTCACTCTTCATATCATAGAATTCTACACTTCTTCTTTAACACTCTTTTTTCTTCCACACATTCAATCCAAACTTGACCTTTCATTTATATGGTAATCCCTGTCAAGTCAGCTTGAATATACTTCTAAATAATAAATCATAATTCAGTCGGCCTCATATAACCAATTAATTATAGAATATAAATCACTGTTAGTCGGCTGCCACTGAATGCCCAACCATGACTGAAATGCCCAAGTGACTCGATCAACACTGAACTTCTTCAATGCCTGACTAAACTCGGTAAACACTAAAATAACTCATTCTATTCACCAACTGTGCTCTGTCTAAATGTAGATATTTGTATAACATCACTACATAAGTGTAAATACATGTGTAATATCAATGACAATACACAATTGAATAATTGTCTTCAACAGATAAATCAATCCAATGTCAACACTTATATGACACTTGATAACATCAATCATATGATGTAAGCAATAAAAGCATCATCCTCATGATGTAATCAATAGAAGCATAGTCTCAAGATGTGGATTGCCTCCATCAACAATTATATCCACAAGCTCTCAGGTAGATTGCCTCCATCAACGATTCTATCCACAAGCTCTTAGGTGGATTGCCTCCATTGACGATTCTATCCACAAGCTCTTAGGTGGATTGCCTCCATCGGCGATTCTATCCGCAAGCTCTCAATTTGATTACCTCCATCAGTGATTCTATCCACAAGCTCTGGTGTGGAATTCCCCCATCATCGACTCTATCCACAAACTCACAATCTTTAGATTGGATTCCTCCATCGGCGATTCTATCCACAAGCTCTCATGTGGATTACCTCCATCAGCGATTCTATCCACAAACTCACAAGCTTCAATATGGTTGCCTCAATCGGAAATTCTATCCACAAGTTCTATATATTATGATCTATTTCAGCCATCACAAGATGCCTATCACAGTAGAAGGTCAATTTATTGTAAGATCGTCACCTTTCAATAACTCTTACAAATACAAGTGATAATCATTTGGAAGACGTCACTTCCTCATGATGTACGCAGGGGGTAGGCCCATTAAAAATATGGAGTCATACACATGACATCCATCATGCCTCAATGCATATGGTGAAAAAAAGTGATTTCAGCTCGAACTTCTCTCATAGAGAAGAACTCATTGAGAATATATTAATCTGTTGATCATCCAAGATTTCTTAAGATGAACTGTCAGACTCCCTCTGAGTCTGATATCAATCTTCTTAGCTCCTTGTCCAAAGTTAACTCTGAAGATTATGACTCCCTCTGAAAATGATTTCTTGTGCTTCTATCCTGACGGTATGTCAGAGAGAGATTACAAATAGCTTATAAACTAAACTATCTCATACGGAAATATCAAAGATAGAAGCATACAAGATTTTAGTAGCCAATATTATAGCATAAATTTCAAACTCAATAATTCATGTGCACTAATAAAACATGGAATACTTATCTTAAGTTTCAAATATTTCCTTTTGTAAGGTGAGCCCATATAGGAAATATCAACTCTCATCAAATTTTGAATTTTTTTATGGAGGACACGTTTCATGAGATCATAATGTTATTTGTGCTAGCCATGTCGACGACCTTCATGTAGAGCGACAACCTAGAGTGGATGATCACCATTTTCTCACTCTCCACTAAGGATGGTTCAAATGGAAATATAAAATTGGTTATTATTCCCCCCACAATGTACAATTCCCAATCTTATATCATTTAACAATACTCGTGTCTTCTTGTTAAATGACTTGATTGCTCCAAGAGTGTTGAAACTCTATAATTAATTATTTTTATAAAGATACACACTTCCTTGAATACATTCTTCTTTGTTAATGCTTGACCACTAATATAAAAAATTAATATAGCTCTTTAATGAAATCCACTTTCAGGAATCTCATATAGACCCGTACACAGTCCATCATAACATTTTAACCCCATACTATCTCTCTAATAGCTCCGGTGGGATTCTTCAAATTTTGTTTTTCCCAAACATATCCAAAATTCAGAAAAATCCAATGGTGTATTTGTGAGATATGGTCCCTCTACCGAGATTGTATTTTCAGAGACAGTCACACATTCACCATCAACAAACTACTCACTTACATTTGCAGTCTAGCTCTTATACCATGTTAAGTTTTTAGGATAGCTGCAAATGTAATATCACTCTATGTTGTATGTATTTTCCAAATGCAACAATCTCTCTTTCATTTATATTGGGAATGAGGCTAGGAGAGAATTGTCCCTTCATGAGACATGGCTATTCATTATTATTTGTAAGAAAGGACACGCCTCTTCCCATTAATTAAAATTTAATCAATCTTATAATGTTTCATCAATCAATTATTAATTAAGAATAATATAATAATTTAATATTGAATATTAAATTTCATATGATTAATAATAATATAACATATATATTATATTATTATTAATCAACATGTATTATATATATTTTAATGATCATACGACTGAAGATACAAACATTAACAAAAATAAGTGAGATATTGGCTTTTCTTTCATGACAGGGTATGTAACCTGTGACAGTGAGGGTTAGAACAAAAATTTAATATTCGTATGCTTCCAACATTGAGAAATATTCATAATTGGTAGTTTGAAAGTGTAAGGAGTCTAGTTTATGATTTTGATATTGGTATACATGGGGAATATTTTTTGGGATGACAATAGTGATGCCATTTACTGTTAATATGTGTATTTTTTTTCTACCTGAGAGGGTTGTGACAACGGTTTTGTGGAACAAGAAAAGACTGGTCATTTATAATATTAAAGTATGTGGTTTTATGTTGTTTATGACCTCTTTTGACCCTTGGAATGTGACTTCTTGATCAGGAGTAAAAAATCCTTGTACATGCTTTGCAAAAGTGGCCTAATTAGGCCTACACTATAAATTAGCATTCCATTTTGTATTCAATCATTCCAAACGAGTCATATGATCAAATTGGACATATTATAGTCAAGTATTCCAAATGAGTCCATTTTGCCGTCAAGTATTCCAAATGAGTCCAAGGGTGTATAAATTTTGTATTTGGTTGATTTGAGATGTTCCAAAAGTGGGTTGAGCCTTGTGAACTATTTATCCTTTGCTTGGTGATTATAGCCTATCAGGCATACTGAACTTGTGAAAAGAAGGTTCGATGTTAAAAAGATTCATGGATGGAAGCCAATCTAACAAGAATCCTGATCCATTATGAAGTATGGAAGTGTCAGGAATTTTTTCATGAAGTGAGAAGTGTTCTACATAGTTTCTTTCTTGGGTTAAGGGAAGGATATTAGCCCATTGTTGTGAAACATGCCTACAAGTTGGTGATTAGAAACATGCCTCTATGAAAACTTACCACCATTCAACCATCATAGATAACCAATCTGTGACGCATTCTTGTGGGCTGAAATCTACTAGATTAGGATAATGTGTCATGTTTTCCAGTGGCTAAGATGTCATCCTCACCAATAATTTTCTGCATACATGTCGCGTTTTCCCCTGTCATCGTTTCCCCCGCTTCAAAATGCATATCATGTCCACCTATACAAATGTTGAAAGACAAACATCTGAGAGGAATTATTTCTATGGATGTTGCTACCAGGTACAACAAAGAGAAGGAAATATTAGGTCGAATGTGGACAAAAGTAATAAATACAACACCAAAATGCAAACCACTAGCCAGATGAAGGAAACAACCTCATTGCTGGTCATCATTACTAACCTGAGTTAGATTAAATATATCCATCTGTACTCGCATGTGCTTCATCTTCTTCAGATGTTATTTTCCTCCCCTCCTCCTGGTCTCACTATCGAAGGGTAAGACAAACTAATCTGACTAAGGTACTTCCTTCAACTTGTTGTGATTGCTAGTCTCTCCATGTTATCATCGCCCCGATCACGCTGCCTACTAGTATTGAACCATGGATGCAGGAGAAAAGTGCTAGTATCCATTGGGTCAGTGTTTTTTTGAAATAATATTTTAATGCATTACACTCTTCGAGGTCAACTAAGAACCTCCGCACACAAGACACAAATGACTTTCATTGTTCAAGTGTCCGCGACATTTTGTTGGACAATATCTTCAGCATTGTAGTTCCTTACTTCCATTATTCCTTTCCATCCATGTCTGGTGTACCACCCCTGACATCTTGAGTAATATGTTCAAGAGTGGGTGCAATGATACTGTTATCATGGACCACTTCACATGTGACCATATCATTGACATTCATAACACACAGGCTGAGTACTGAAACATCCCCTACAGGACAATATATTGTTAGACTAAAGTTAAGGTCTATTAATACAAAAAAACATTGTATTCATTCACATAACTAGTACAACACCTCTTACTAACCACTTACCTCTATCCCCTATGGCATTCGACAATATATTGGTTATTTTGCAACCTTTAGCGCATGCTTGCACATATTTCCCTACACAACCCATGAATAATAACAATCATATAATCCATCTCCACTTGCCTTCACAAGGTGGAAAGACCCGATAAATGACTTTTAACCCAGTGCCAACCATGATGTACCTTGTGTTGTACACAGTCTACATCAGGAATCTAATTTTCCCTCTCCATACTGGTCTACACCCAGTAGTTTCTGAGAAATCTAAAATGTTGCAACCTTTTTTTTTGCATGTAGAATGGTTCCATGCAATATACAAGTGTAAAGTATAGGTGGTCCATCCTCCTTGCACAGTTATTGTGATTATCATGTAGGTAATGTTTCTTTAGTATGCAATAGTATGACTCAATTACAACATTTGTGTCTTGATTAGTCTGCGGAAATTTTCTAAAGTTTTTCGCCCACATAGCTGCAAAAAAGGTTGAGACAAAGTATGATACCAATTCCAAATGTGTAACATCAAAGGAATTAACAACCACCAACAATGATGAGTATCTGAATGTGGTTCTCACCAATATGGCCTTCTTCTTCGCACCATGTCTTGGTGAAGTAGTCCAAAAATCATGGTTGGTCACTGAACTCGTCCAAGAAACCATGTAATTGATTAATAGTGGTCTCTTCACTTCCCTCTATGGCCATCATGATTGTCCCTAAATGGAAAAATATATCAATGGCTCTTTCCTTTGTTGCATAATTGTACATGTTCTTGAGCCATGCTCGATGTACATGCCTGAGGCAAAGGATGACATGAAATTTAAATACATCCCTCAATGTAATGAACAATGATTTTGTAAGAATCCCATAAAAAAAATCAAACATGATCAAACACGTCAAGGTATTTCCATTCAACATTTAAAACTAATGAGACATGCACATACTGTATGGCTGTGATCTTTGCTCTTGCATCATCCGTAATAAATTTAGTGATCTCCCAATCAGGTTTTGCAAGAATCCCTCATCTGTGAACCTTGTTTAACCAGACTTAAGTGTCCTCAATATTTTTCTGAGATGACACAACCCATGCCACGAGCACCCTAGACTATTGCTCGTCAAATACCGGTAATGAGTACAATTGGTACTGCATGAATTAACAATGGTGACAAACATTTCAATCAGTGAACACATTAACTGTAGTAGGTGGGACAACTTTCAGTTATCTTACCCAATACTTATTTGTTATGAAAGTAGAATCCATTGAGATGATTGACCGATGTGAGTGTCGGACTATCGTTTGAAGCATCCAAGAAGTTTGGATGCCCATAATAAAAGGTTTGTTCACACCAACTAGAAGTTGTAAAATGAATAATTTATCTCTATCACATGTTTTCCATAGAGAAATAATTATCTCATCATTCACATCCTTTTGTGCTCTAACGGACCGCACCCTTCTTGACACATTTAGGACATCCTTGCGTGTTAGCATTCTGTCCCTTTTCCTCAAAATGCTAGTGAACATAGGATCATATAAATGTTTGTCCATGATCATATCAATGCTTACATTCATCGCAAAAAACCTCTTTATATAAGATTTGTATTCATTCAAAATGTTTGGATCACCCATAGACCTTGGCTTTTTTGTTGGGTCCTCCACCCCATGACAGTTCTCGCCCTTGGCATCTACGAGATACATTTCCTTGTATATAAAAAAATGCCACATCTCGGATGCTATAGAACACCATCACATTCGTGTGGTACTGACAACCACATTTTTTTTAAACTTTCGAGGTTGTTTCTCACATGGAGGCTTGTCCCTATGGTCTTGTGGACCATACGTACACCAATAATTGTAATTGCGCGTGTCAAATTGATGGTTGGACATGTATAAAAAATGTTTAAGAAATGGTTTGGTTGATTAACCATAAATACATCTTTGTACTTTGTTTCTTGTACGTTGTTGTGTGATTTTTAGTTTTCTTCTTGCAGACAAATGCGGCTTCAAAACCACCGACCAACGATTCACCACTAAGGAATGCATCCAATCTGCTGAGAGAAATTATTGCACACATGTCTTCTTTATAGTCGTGTTTGAAAAATATTGGAATCCAAGTGATATCATTAGATGAGAAGGGAATCACTCCTTCACTATCGTCTTGCACTTCCAAATCTATCAAGAGCTCTCATTTCCTTTGTCTCCCCATCCCAACAAAAATCTCAATGCACACCTAGGCTGTGTGCAAGAAACCTCTACAGCTAAGGCAATATAACAATATTCAATAAAGACCAAAAATTTATCCATTGCAGTAAGATGATGTTGTCAAACCAATTATGTTTAATTGAGACTCGAGTCTTATTCCATTTTCAAAAACTTTGACTGAATTCCATCAATTTTAGGCAGAGTTATAGTAGTTTTTCTGCCAATAGCCCCGTGAGAAGGGGTTTTTCAGGGTTTCAATGGAAAATTACAAATTCATGGTAGTTTCCACCATTATAATTTCTTCTACATTTCTCCATCAAAGGTTTACAAAGTGTAGTTTCATATCCTATAGTTTGCAGGAGAGAAACTTGTCATTTACAATCAAAATTATGACTCCATACTCTGTTGACCTTGCATTGCTAGCCTATTTAACTGAAGTATGATGAGGGCTTCAAAAAATGGATAGAGAATGGTCTTATAAAGTCATGCAAATGGGTGATTAATTCTGTATAGGGCCTAACTCAATCTTTGCAGGAAATTTCAAGATCTCTTCTTAAGAATTTTACTAAATGCTTTCTAAGAGTGGGCTAATTAGCCCTCATGAACAAATTACCAGTCATTGTTTGGAATATTTTATCCTAAACAACTATACATTTATTTTACATGCATTTTTTAACCCTCCAAAAGGGCACTTGAATCTATCTTTAGTTTGTGATTATCTGCCCTATCTTAGAAGTGTTGCCCTCTTTTCTCATCTGTAAGGGATAGTAGGAGAGAAGCCAAGTTCAACGTGTATATAGGGGTTTGATGAAATAAGAGTTCTTGAGAGTCTTAAATAAGCTTAAACATGGTATTTCTATTTGGTCTAAGTTATCTTAGAGGTTGGATGAGGTTTTTGGAACCTTAATGTACGTTTGGCTATTTTGTGGCTTGGTACATGCATCAACATGTTGTGAAAGAAGCCTTGAACTTGTAACGCTCACATTGGAACATTGTTTGGTAACTGAGCTAAGGGAAGAACATGTTTTGAATATTTTCATGGAGAGAGGAATGATTTCCTAATAGGGTTTCTTTATTGAGTTAAGGGAAAGTTACGAGCCCTTTGTTGTGAAATATCCCTACATGGTATTGACTTGAACTCTACCTCTGCATCGTCAATGGTGTATGTTGGCTCTATGTCAATAGTGTCTCTTGTATTTATTATTTTAAAAATACTACTCAAATAAATTTACCACTGTTCTTTTGACAGAATCCTTACAATGTGATCGCTAATGTTGTCTCTCAAACATTTCTTGTCAGCAAGTATGATGCAGAGCAAGGGTTACATCAACACATTCATGTTAAAATTTGATCAAATAGAACAATAAGAATTATGATTTGTAAAGGGAGATCTTTCCCCCAACTTACCAATCCAATAGGTGGAAACTCACCATGACAACAGTTGTATAACCTTTGAGGAGATTCAAGGCTTCAAAAATACTTGGTTTCACCTTGTATGGTGGTTCCCAAACAATACCCTCTTATCACCCTTCACTTCTCTTTACAATGACCTTTAGGATTCCTAGGTTACAAGAACCAAATTATGGCTTCAAGGCTTACCCAAATCAAATATATTTAGGAACACTTTAGAACCATTAAACACAACATGTAGACACCCTTAATGCCCTCAAAAACTATGATTCCTTTAAATTTCATACTTCTGACATTAACTTCCCTAATGGTTACTAGCCCATCATTTCAATTTAACGAGACATAACTTGTGCTATAGGGAAGAACTCTGATACCAAACCACATTTCAAGGTACCCCTTTTGACAACTCAAACAATATGCAGAATGATAAAAAAAATCCTTGGCAACACTTGACTGAAAACATGATTGCAGCTGTTGTACATGCCTAATTAGGCCTCCTTTGTAAGGCAACCAAAAAAATGTCTAACTCTCAAAAACCAATTTGCATTCCAAGTGTTACTGCAGGTTTGAAATAAACATTGAACGACGGGTTTATCATTACAACCAGTCAACCTCTGCTTCTTTCAAATAGATATTATCGTTGAATTGCCATGTATGGACAAAAGTTACACAATCGACCTTCCTAGGGCATTAACATTTTATCAGATAACCTCCACATTAGTGCAGGAGCATGTAGCCAAGGAAATGTATTATGAGTTAAAACTATATTTTTCCTTGTTTTTAATGTTTCATTAATGCTTTCTAGCGTCCTTAGGACCATTTCTATAAAAACAACTCAAGTTGTAAGGCTGGATGAGCCATTTTGCTCAAAATGACCTATAAGGTCCACAAAAAGTCTAAGTTGGTCAAAGGGTCAAAAAAAGGTTGAAAAAGTTGTGATCGGTCACATTAAGTCCATTTTTGTCCTGTTTGAAATGTCCAAGAAGGATATGGTCAAATTCGGTAAGGTTTTGTCAAAAATGCAAAAGTTGCAACATTGCAAAAAAAAGTGCAAGAAAAGTTGCAAGAATGTATTCCATCAGTTGTAGAGTTGGTTGGGCGGTTAGAGGGATTGGAAAAGGTTTATAATGCAATGTTTGGTCGAGAGCAAAGATAGAGAGTAGCTTAGAGAGGATTGGGTAAAGCAAAATCATGAAACCTTCAAATTGTCATGCCTTTTTGGAGGTCTGCAGTTGTTACAGAGCCACATAGGCTCATCCAATGTTGTAAATTCAATCTTATTTTGTTTATGAATGATACATTAATGAATTTTCTTCCATTTGCATCCATCCTCATGTATTTCATGAAGTATTTTATGAGTTATGATTATTTTCCTAAAAACTTTTTAAACCCTCCATGAGGGTAAATAGACAACTTAGAAATTCTATATCCCCTAACTCAGCTGTTCAAAAAATATTATTTTTCGTGAAATGAAGGGTATATGGGTGTACTTTATTATTTCAAAATGATAGGTGTACTTATAGATTTTTTTTATAATAAAAATGATTGAGATCAATATCTTATATTCATCAGAAAAAGAATTCCTATAAAGTCGCTTCTACATTCCTATTCATGATATGAATTGTACTTTAAGAACTCATTATTAAACTTATTAATACATCTACCATTGTGTACTCAAGTAAGATAAAAAAAACACAATGTTTTATATAATTTTTAATGTTAAAGTTGACAAATAACTAGTCACAAAACCTGATTTCAGTAGTTCGCCTTCCTTCCACTCTCTCTTGCCACTATTGAAATTGTCATCACGACGTGTTGTCTCAACGGTGCACCCCAAATTTTTCTTTGGTTTTCCCATTGTTTCACTTTCACCTCATCGTGTTTTCCTCCACCACTGCTAATCCACTCTGCACAAAATTCCCCCCACTAATTACAATTTATTTTTCTAAACAAAAAAATGGTTCTAATTTCTCAATACCATTGTGAAATCCAATAGAAAACCAAAAATAATAATAAGATACATACCAAAAAAACCTGTTAAAGTCGACGAAGAAACGGATCATAAAACCCAATTTTTGAAGTTCGCCTTCCTTCCATTTCAACCTGGCTTTTCCTTTGTTTTCCCCGTTGTTTCACTTCCACCTCGTCGTGTTTTCCTCTGCCACTGCTAATCCAATCTTCACAAAATTCCCTCCACTACTTACAAGTTAGATTTCTAAACAAAACAAAGGTTCTAATTTCTTAATACAAAGGTGAAATCCAGTAAAAAAACAAATAAAATAAGAAGATACATACCAAAAAAAGAAGAAGAATCTCCCTAATAGGGTTAATGCAACGGATTGTTTCTCACACAGTTTCTTCACCAACTCTACTTTTCTTGCCTCTTGTTCTCTGCAGACATGTTATCTCAGACAACAACAAATGCCACCCTTTTATTTCCCTGATTCCTTCTTCTACCTCCTCTCCTATTTCTCCTCAAGCAAATGTCTCTAAATCAAATGCAAATAGTTCATAACCAGACAAATATATTAGGGTTTTTTCACGTTATAACATCCATAACGCGTGACTAGGGCTTTTCATATGTATAACATGACATGCCTTTTCTTTCTTCTAAAACCATTCCGGCGATTACTTGGTGACCGCACGGTTAACTCAAACTCCTTTGGCGCATTTAACTTTACAGCTCTGTCTTGAATATGACATTTTATTTTCTCATTGTCCCTATGGTTGTATTTGATTGTACCCCTCTATCCTGGTGGTGACATTTTCTTTTCTGGCAGTTAACTATTATTGTTTTCTGCTTTCGTTACCATAAAAGTTAACTAGAATTTTATTATACTTAACGGTGTTATCTTCTGTTCTCTCGCGTTTGTTCCACACGCCAATTGGTATCCACCAAAGACTTTGTACTATGCATCCATGCGATGTGTTGGGTATGCCATGCCATGATTTTTGTGTCTACCATGTCACTTTTTTGCGTCAGAATAGACGAATCCATTTTTTTGTTGGTATAAATTATTCAACAACACTCACCTCGTCATAAGTGATTTATACTCAATTTTCAAATCTAACTTCAAGTCTAAATCAAACACCTACTCTAGACAAATACTCAATTGCCATTGGTAGCTCAAGTTACCAACTGACAAGCTTTGTCACATCAGCTCCAAATTCTTTTATTGTTTGGTTTGATTGAGGTTGGGAGGGACCAATCATACAAACAATATTGAAACCCTTAGAAGCATTATTTTTTTCATTAGTTTTGTAGTGTATGTTGTGGATTACAAATTTCTGTTATATGGTATTGACATGCTTTTAGTTTAAAGTATGTTCAATTGGTAAAACCCATTCAACTTTTATTTTGTGTGGATGCAATCTACCATATGTAAACCACCTGGTTGGTCTAGCGAGTCCAATGGTTGACTATCATGGGATGGGTACACCCTTAAAAGCTTCATGGCACAATGGTAGTAATTGAAAAGTTTGACACACATTGCTCCAGTGCCTCACACTTACTTTCTCTTTTCCTTCCCATTTACTCGACTTGTATGGCGTGTAATTTTCTAGTGTTAAATCTTGTTGCATATATCTACATTTCAGTTTGAGTGGTAGACTAAAACATAGCTGAATACACTTAGCATTTGGGAAACCGAGTCTCCCAAATGCTACCACCTCATACCAAGCTATATTTTATATGATGTGAATACTTTTATAAAAGATAGGTTAGTTGATTTAGCAGAAAATTCATGCATTTTCTCATCGAATGCTCCAAAACCTTGGACATCACGCTCACTTTCACCATTTTCTACACGCCAACTTACGCACTGATAGATGTTCAACTCCGCTATATACTGAGTAATGCAAAGAATACACAGTTTTTAGAAAGCCTTTCTAGTTTTAAATTATAGTGCACATTCCTGTATGATGTAAATGTTATTATGAAGGACATGTTTATTTCATTTGGTTGAATGTCTTTGGGTAGAATTCATAATGTTTTATCTTGTTTCGAGTGGATGACACATGTGACATGGATGAATGGATTTGATGGTTATTGGGTCAATTGAATTTGGTAATTTCTTTTTGTTGTGGTAATACATGTTTAAATTTGTTATGATTTGACTAATTCGTTTGAGATTTTTAATTTTCCCAGAGAACTTTTAGTAGTAAACCATGTTGTAAATAGTTTGAATTGTACATTACAACATAGTTCAACATAAAAATGATTTGGGAAATTCAATTGTTCCAAATGCGTATACAATGTAAATTTTGTTAATCATATGGGATCCATTGACTTTGTTGAATGCTATTTGGGATTAAGTCTTAAAATATAATTCTATTGTTTGGGGTGGTCGACTCATGTAATGTTTTGATTACATGATTGCAAGATTAGAAGTAAATGGTAATGGAGACATAGTTAATGTGGATGAATAAGATGGAAAGAATAAATATATGCAAATTTAGTAAATTGCCAACAACTTTTTTATTCTACCATAAAACCCTATTTATGCGCTTAAAGTATAATGGGTCGAGAATTTACATTGTATACTAAATATGCATTCACAAAAATAAATAATATAACTTAAAACTCCAAAGGTTATGCACTTACAAAACACTAGGTATAATATTTATATCATATAGAATATAGAGGCATAAACAATTTATAATAGATTTCGACTAACTAGACAACATTTGTTGATTTACATTACAACATTTACATCATACAGGAGAGATCGATAATTAAAAGATAACATGTACATGGTATAGAATAGATAGGCATGTAAAACACACACAAAACATTAACATCATATAGAACAGATAAGCATGTACACAACAATGGAAATATCATTTATATCATCTACAAGGCTTAAGCATTTAGATAATGTGTAGATTAAGATCTACATGTTGCACACGACAATATGCATCTAGTTTGTACCTCTCAATTTCAGATGTGGCAACCTAATATTTGTAATTGATTGTCCGCGTGCACCTCCACACGTAAGGTGCTCAACTATGAGCCCCTATATAAATTAGATTGATTTAACCATTTTTTTGTCTTCAATCCCTTTATTTACTATTATGAGGGTTTTAATACATTGTAAGATTATTTTCCTAACTATTCTTTAATTATAGAAAAGGAATTTCAAACGTTAAGGATACTTACAACCCAAGGTAAGATTCTATGCCAAATTGTGTTCTAGTTCTTTCTTCCTTTGCTCCTACACTATTAAAAGAGTCATGCAACCATCCATTGAAATTCAATGTGTATGGTTGTTCTTGTTTAACAACCGTTTTAGTTTATCATTCATAGTTTCCTATTTAAATGCCATACTATCTCGAGCGTTGCTGTAGACATCTAAATTGTCCCTACACACTTATATTAATTTAATCAATATTCCCTTAGCATTTATAATTAATTTCAGTTAAATAATTATTTTTATATTCATCTATTGATTTAATTAAATTAATTCATTATTCTATGGTATTTTAAGATAATTTAAATACCCTTCCCTAATATATTAAATTCACATTTAATATATGTTCCTCCACAAAATCCCCATTTTAAATAAATTGAAAATTATTTATTTCCCTCCACATCCTAATATTCTTCTAAGCTATGATTAAATCTAAATATAATTTAAATTTAATCTTAATCCAATCTAGAACCCTACCCTAAGCCTACTCTACTCCTACTCTACACCCATCACCTCACACTCTAAGCCTACTTTCCCACTAAAGCACACACTAATCCCACTTAATTAGGCTAAAAAGGTGATTCCTACTATTTTTAGTGCTAATGAGTTGTGTGAGCAACTCCTCCCAAGGAAGCCACCCAACTTCCTTAAATGCTCTTACACCTTGGTCCCTCACTCCTTTCTCCAAGGTTTCTCACACATGTGTGAGCAACCTTGAGCCTCTCAAAACTTAAAGGCTTGGATCAAATTTTTGCATGGCTTGTCCTCTTGCCCTTGTGTCCTCCATGTGACATCTATGTGGATGCCACATGTGCTCCACCTCACCCAAGCCCTTGCCCTCTATTCATAAATCTATAAATAGGACCCTTGCCAAGAGCAAATCGTCCATTGTCTTAATGCATTGTTATCATGCTAACATAGCTCTAGAAGTTTTATTTTTTTTCATGTCTTTAGCTCATTTCAATCTTAAGCATTTAGATATTACATGTTAGGAATGGAAAATGAATCTTAATCTTGTTTTGTTCTTGCATTCAATCTTAGCTTAGCATTTACATATTACATCTTCTGTGGAAGCTTGGGGCAAGGTTCTTCATACTTTGTTCTTGAGTTCTTCACATTCATCTCAAATAGCTTGCATTTTAGATCAAAACATACATCATCAAGTGGGACTCATATTTTGTGTTGGGAGAGCACACCCACAATCTATTTCAAGAGAAAATCTAATAAGTCTTAATAGGGTGCAACTTATTAATAGCTCAATCTGATGTTATGTTGATTTCTTTGTTGGTTCTTGCTCATTTCATTTTTTTAAATATTTGTATGTGCTAACCCACTAATGTTTTCATGTTTAAGCTTGCTCCCAACAGGTGAAGATTTCCTCATACACATTCTGGCACGCTCGGTGGGACCCACGTCCCTAGAAACTTAAAAAATTTAGATTTTCTGTCATTTTTGTCACTTTCTAAAAATTGTCACAGAGTCGTCTCCAACTTGGAACGGTCTTCTGCGTAGCTAAATAGTCATCTGCGTAGATCGGCGTCTCCGCTCTGCAACTATCATCTCTGCCTGTGATTTAAAAACTTTAGTTTAGCTTGTTTTAAAACGTCTTTTTGGGATATTTGGGCTTTTTAACTCTCAGGTTTCTGACAGGTTGTCACTTTTTCAGAGTTAAATGTTGTTAAAATTCTCAAAAATTGAATATCTTGTTGTTAACTAAGGTCTTTGCTAACTTGACTTTCTATTTTGGCATCTGCACAGGTTGACTGTCGTTTTTGCAGATCGTCGTCTAGGATCCTAATCAGACGTCTGAGCATCTCAACATTTAATGTCAGGTATAAATTTGTAGTCATTTTTAACAGACATCTGTTTCTTCATTCTGTCGTCTGCACATATTCTTGTTTCAGCATTTGCGCCTATAAACAGTCATCTGTGCAGATTATCATCTGCGACCTGTAACTGTCGTCTATGTATTTTCACCAAAATCATACATTATTAGCTGGCTTTTTGGGTTACTAATATATTGTGAGTGTTGCAAAACCGATTTCCGAAGACTTGACATTTCATACTACTAATAATTTTGTGATGTAAGACATTGCGAAAGAGAAACAAACAATCAAACTACTAATTTTTGTCCTTGTAGGTTGCCTTAGAAATTCAGCAAAACAAAATGTCTTCATTAATCATTTTTCTTGGCACATTAATAAAATTTTATTCTTGATACTTTATTAAGTGATAAGGGAGTATGTTTTTGTCTTCTTAAGGCAATCAGAAACCTAGGCTCATTCGATAAGGTACTTGAGAATAAGCTTTGGGAAAGAACAACATGTCTATCGTGTTTGGGAGAAAACAACATTGGATAGGAGATTATGTTCTTTTCCCCTTTGTGACAAAATCATAAATCCAAACTCCTCTTGTTGCCAATCCATTATTTTCAATTAAACCTTTAGATGGGCCTACCAGTTGAGGGAAAAATCTCCTGAGAATGACCCACATGAGAACGAGGACTAAGCCACACCACTCCAACTCACATTAATAAAATTTACTCTTTGGACCAAAGCTTTGGGAGTCAGATATTGTTTGAGCTTATTCTCGGCTCATGCCTAACACAAAGTAGGGCTGCGAGGTCTTAATCATGTTTATGTGACTTCTTGTGCCAAGGTGCTTTGTGGAGCTATACGCCTTAATTGCACTTGCGTAGACACAAAGGACATCACCAAATGAAGATCCATACTAAAACCATTAATCTAGAAGCCTACCCAGTTCAACCTCGAAAGCTTAATAAAGTTTGTGCGAGGAAGATAGTAACTTCCCCAAGATCACTCATACATTTGAGCCACCTTGAGCATTTGGATTCAGCTAATACGACATCATGACTGGAGCCATTGCGTTCTTGGTGATGATCGTATTTTGATTAGCTCTTGTGTGTGTGCCTACGTTTACAGGAAAATATTTTCATGCTAAGCCAACTTCCTTAGGTAGGCTGTGTTTGAAGTTCTTGTGGAACATTGACTACATGAACATAAACAAAATCCTTATCAAACGAGTATGTCACAATTTCTTGTATCCCTCAAGGTTGGTTTGTCCCTTGTTGGATTTTTTTCAAGATACATGACTATTATTTATGGTTTGAATGCTTTAAAATTGGTTCTTTCCATTGAAAAAATTGACCAAAAATCAGAGTGAGAATCAAATTTGTCAAAATTCATCACAAGATTGCTCTAATCCTAAATGGTTGTCTCCACACTGGAATGGTCATCTACGCTTATAAACTTTCATCTACGCTAATCAGTCATCTGCACATATCAACGTCTCCATCTGAGAATGGTCATCTCCACTTGAAAATAGTGAGCTCCAAAATTTGGTCTTTTTAGAGACCCTAAAATCATTTGTCCTAAAATAAGAAAAATCAAAATCTACAGCATATGACATGACCAATTCGAAAAAGCACAAGAAATTAAAGACTCCATTACCTCCGATACACAGAGAAAAAAATAATACCACACGCAAAGCCAATAAATATCGACACGTCATTGATTATGTCAAACAAGAGATTCACATGCATGAGGAATACGACAAAGTCATCTACAATAACAAGATTGAAATTTTCATGACCAAGTACCATTTGAACTGCACCTTTATAAACTTTGATCATAACATCCTTGTTCACTCTTCTTCTTACTGCATTTTAGCTTGCATCCTAGGGCCATCATCTTAGTTCCCACCCTTAAGACTGCATCATCCAATCAATCTAGCAAAATCCAATAAATCCAAGCATCATCCTAGCATTCATCCAAATCTTGTCATAACATCATCCCAAAATAAATCAAAAATCCAAAAATATATCCTTCACTTGGTGTTATATCCTTTGAGTTTCATAGTACCCATATCTTATCAAGACAACCATTATTAGGCTCCTTTTACTAAGCATTATTTAGGGTAGCTAATCTTATCTTTGTGATCTCATCACCTTGGTCAAAAGGTTGGTTTATATTGACAAAGAGTCCCGTCTTCCAAAGACCACAAGTTTGTCCTAGGTTGACACAATCACATCCATCTAAGCTTGCATTAGGGAAAGCATCTCATAATATTTTGGTCACACCAAGTCATGCTTTAGATCCCTAGGGCACCCCCATCATATTAGCATCATCATCCAAAAACATCAAAAAATCCCAAAGATCATTACATCATCATCCTTAGTCACCTAGGTATCTTGCAACTCGCCTTGCATCTTGTATTTCTTTAGGACATCCATTTCATGCCACCTGAAACTCAATCTAAGAAGAGGAAGGACATGGACACTAACCTTGCTACTAGCTCATCTAATCCAACAGTGAGCCCTAACAATACCATGGTGACTTTTGATCCTCGTCACCAAGCACCAAGCGAACACATATGGGCTGACCTAGATGAGACTCCCACCCTAAGTTCCATGGAAGAATTCATGAGTCATCCTGGACATGCACACATGGTCAACATAATTATCGGACACAATAGCCACACCATCCTGGCCAACTTTCAGTGTGAAGGAATCCAAGTACCACCTGGACTTCTACCCCCACAAATCCCAAGACCTATAACCATCCCTACTGAACATTTCCATCCTTTGGTAGAAGAAATCATTGATCTACTTCAAAGGAGATCCCAAATTGCATCTCTCATACCTTATTTTCTTCAACCCACAATCACTCAACCCATAGTGCATACCATAGCATGACGAACACCATTCTCCATCATGAGACCATCAGCCATCGATCTTTTCCCACCTCCTACATCACAACCCGTCCAACCTTCACAACCTATTCAACCATCACAACCATGACCTATCCAACCTTCTCAACCTGTTCAAACCATGGCTTCCCAAATTTTAGAACCTATGGTTGGTTCCCAACCCTTCAATACACAACCAACTATCGCTCAACCCATCAACACCCAGCCAATCATATCACAACCACAAATAATTAAAACTACAAGTGCCTCAATACCAACATTCCTCCCACCTACCATATCCACATCACATCAACAATAGCCACAATTCACCACTGGCATGCCACCCACAGGGGCCTTCAATCAACCCTTATTTCCACATGGGCCGACATTTCATTCTTAACCAGCTATAGCCCCGCAAAGTGTCCCAACACTTCCCACACAACCACAACCTAATCCAACACTTTCACAACAAGCCTCTTAGGTTGGCCAACCCACACAAGACACTTCATCCTTGACTTGGAGCTATTCTTAGGCTTCCCTACAAGCGATGGGGGTACCAACGCATTCGAATATCACCAACCCTATCACTTCCCAAGAACAACAACCATTCGTCAACCCCTTCGCCACCGTGCAGTCTATTGTGCAACACACTCAGCAACAAAAACCTGCTTATACCAATTACTTGGTCATGCCACCATCTACAACATCGCAAACCATTCCACCTCCTCAACAACAAAGAATCCCCTCTTGTATCAACTACCTCTCTCCTTCTGCTGGGGGCATTCACCCATAGCTCATAAATCCTACACACAACAGTGTTGCCGCACAACCATCTTATGGGGATCCAACCCAGGGTCTCCCAACTTATCTAATACCATAGTCGGCACAACCCTTTTATTAGCAACCATTACAATCACCACAGATCCCCCAACAATACCTCACCTAGTAACAGTTTCCTCCTCCCCAACCCACTTACAACCAATCCCCTTATCACACGCCTCAATATCCCCCACCAAATCCTCCATACTCACTAGTCATTTTCTACCCATATCAGGCACCCAGCTCCAGTACAGTGGGGGCACCTGCCCTACCACATGTCAACCAAGAGTGGGAATAAATGAAGAACGCTCTCAAAGATATTTGAGTAGGAAGCAAAACCAAGACCTTCAAGTTTGAGGAAGTGTGTTTGTATCCCTTTGATCGGTCCATCATAGCCATACCCTTCCCTAAACACTTTGAGACTCCCAAATTTGAAAAATACAAGGGGAAGGGAGATCCCGTCAGCCTCATTAAAGAATTTTACATGGCATGCCAAGACGATAACTTTCTCATGCAACTCTTCCCAAAAATCCTAGGAGGGGAAACTCTTGAGTGGTTTTACAAAATCCCCTATGACACTATCACAACATTTACAGAATTGTCAGAAAAATTTGTATCCCAGTACGCACATCACATCGAGAATGAGCTATCCCTCCTAGATTTGTGCAACTCCAAGTAAAAAGGAGGAGAAATCCTGGTAGATTACCTTTAATGGTGGCAAGGCCTCACCACAAGATTGTCATACCAACCTCCTGAGAAAACACCTGATAAATATATTCATCGACAATCTTCATCCCAAACTGGTGCACCATATCCGCATGAATTGCCTGTAAACATACCAATAAATTAGAGGAAAATGAATCAATCTTGAAAAGGGCCTCATAGATGACAGAACCATCAAGCTATACAAAGAAACTCAGCATGATAGACCTAGCAATGATCGGTCCCATTATTGGAACAAAAATAAGAGTGTTGTGATTGATGGTGTCACCAATATTAAACATGTCTAGATTATTGTGTCTAGTCCTAACGCACCTACACAAATGTATCAGTAGACACCACCATTATACCCGCAATTGCCTCTCATATATCAACAACCCACACCATCGTACCAACAAAATGTGCACACGCAAGCCACGGCTACCTATCCTCCTCCTGGAATGCATTATCAACCTAACTACCAAGCTCCCATGAATAAAACAAATTCCATATTAGTCCCACATGGACAACCAAAGCCTCGAGCACATAATGCACCAAAATGCACGTTTACCCCCTTGGGTGAACCCATAGATATCATCTTCTACACAATGGCTAAAGCTAATCTAATTTTGTACCCGTAAACACAATCATTTGATGAGTCAACACCTAAGCTTGCATAGTACGAAGACAATGAATATTGTGACTACCATTGTGTTAAGGGACACGCCACCATAAAGTGCATGAAGTTGAAGCATTACATCCAAGACCTCATCGACAATAAAGAGATCAAAGTAGACTCTCCTGCCCAACCATCACCAAATACGGGCCTTCAAATTTATTAAAATGTATTTCCTGAATACAAATATGGTAAAGGACCTGTCAATATTTCTCAACCCTCCAACCAAGGGAAGGGAAAGATGGGAGATAATGTCGACAAAAAATATAATACAAATGCATATATCTACTATGAAAACCTTGTCATCTGAATCTCCCAAGTAAAGCCCTCGGTAAATGTCATTCATGTTAAGGGCACAAATATTCAATGTGTAGTCACCACTTGTCGAGTAAGAATATCTATTGCAGGTGCTACTACCGCTCCATCTATTGGCACACAAAACAACCTATTAGAAAACCTAGGGAGCATCCCTGCCCAAATCTCCATCTTGGACCTTCTTCGTACTTCACCCATCCACCAATAAATCCTTAATAAATATCTACAAGAATCGTGCGTCCCCAGCGACATCGACCCTACACAATTCCAAAACCTTTTTGGGCACCTATCGACATCTTGCAGAATCTCCTTCAAACCAACAGACATGTCATCTGCCAAACCTAACTACCACCTTCATCTCTGCATTGTTGTCATGGTTAAAGACTTTGCCATGAAATGGGTCATGATAGATAATGGTTTGGCCCTCAATTTATGCAATTTTAAATTCATCAAATAGTTGGGGTATACTAAATCAGATATAATGAATCATGTCATTACCATCAAGGCATATGATAACTTGGAATGCACATCTGAAGGCACCATCTCATTTCCCATAAATTTGGGCCCTATAATACAAGAAACTATCTGCCACATTGTCAATCTTGACCTCCCCTTCAACATTCTCCTTGGTCTCCCATGGATTCACTCCATGCAAGTCGTTCCCTCCACCTTCCATCAATGCATGTAGCTCCCATATCATGGTGCTGAAATCACCATCCACGCAGATCCCCAACCCTTTGTGTACTATCATGTGTTGGAAGCCTCTTTCCCCCATTCAAATCATTATCCTAAAATTATCCTCCATACTTTTATTTCTAGATCCTCCAGATCCCATGTAGACCCAGAAACTATCCTCTCCTCCACCCTCTCCACCGTCAAGATCAACAACCAGGGCTGCAGAGAATACAGCCTGTCAGACGCCTTTGCAGTTGGAGCTCTACCATCTGACCCACATACCCAAGGATGACCAAGCCAAAAAACAATAGATCAACGTGAGCCACAACCAAGGAAAGTAGGTTCCTTAACATTCATGTCTCATGGCATCCTAAATAGCAAGGAAATGGAACCAGATATCAACAGGTGGATTTACAGGGATGCATAGCCTCCCGACAAGGGCCTCCTTAATTACTTCAAAAAAAATATCTAGCGTCTCACAAATTGTTTATAGAACATTGGAACTATCAGGTAGGAGGCCTCAGCCATGAGGAACATGGCATGAAGGCTCCTATCAATCCTCCTTGGTTACCAAGAAGTCAAGGATTGGGTTTCAGCCTTGACATGACTGGGGGCACTAATGAAAATAGCTACACTTATGGTAATACCCTTGATGAAATCATTGAAATCAAAGATATCTCAAAAGAGAAAATTGTGAGATCCTATGACGATGTCCTTGATGATAAAACCTTCTTGGGAAACTCTGTCCTCCACCAACTCACCATTAACTTCATTTACCTTCCCCTCATCCATCATGAACTCATAGATTGGGACCAACCAAGTGTCGTACATATCAATGAATTCCAAAGCAAGGACATGCTCCTAATATTCATGGGGGAATTTGAACAAAAATATGACTGGGGGAAAGATTCAGCACATGTGTACAAACTGGACCCCAAGGCATACTTTGGGGAAGATGAGGTCTTCAGCCGCAAAATAGAAAATAAAAATAAAAAAGGAAAAAATGGATCTCTTGTCGAAAACCCCTCTGGGGCGCTATCTGATCATAAAAAAGTAAAAACAAAGGGCGTGTTCACTGGTGAAAACATCTTTGTGGTGCCAGAGGATGAAGATCCTCCTCTTCCTCTCATCCATGATTACATACCCGAGCAGTCATCCATTCTCATAGAAGAAACAAAACCTATCAACCTAGGTATAGAAGAAAATCCCAACATCACTTACATTGCAGCATCACTATCAAAAGGTGAAGAAATAGCCCTCATTGCTCTCCTATGGGATTCCATAGATAAATTTGCAAGGTATTATTCTCACATTCCGTGACTAGACCCTAGCTTGGTAGTTCATCATCTAGCAGTGGATCCAAATGTCAAACTAGTAAAGTGGAAGCTCTAAAAGATGCATCCCAAGGTAGCATTATTAGTCAAGGCAAAATTAGAAAAAATCCTTCAAGCTAAGATCATTCGCGTCATTGACTACTTTGAGTGGATCTCTAATATGGTACCTGTATACAAACTAGAAAAATCAATCAAGATATGCACAGACTTCTAGGATCTTAATAAAGCATGCCCAAAGGATGATTTCCCCCTACTGAATATTGACATGATAGTATACCTTACCGCTGGACATGATATGTTATCTCTCATGGATGGTTTCTCAGGATATAATCAGATCTGCATAGTAGAAGAAGATCAGCATAAGACAACATTTAAAACCCCTTGGGGTACCTTCTACAATATGATGCCATTTGGCTTAAAGAATGCAAGGGCGACTTATAAAATATCCATGCCCGTTATCTTTCATGGCATGATCCACAAAATTCTTGAAGACTATGTGGATGACATCCTGGCCAAGTCGGTAAAAAGAGAAGATCGCCTTGATGTATTGGAATGTGTATTTGATATACTTGGTCACTATGGCCTAATTCTCAACCCCAAGAAATGTATTTTTGGGGTCACATTAGGAAATCTCCTAGGATTCATTGTATCAAGAAGAGGCATAGAAATAGATCCAAAAAAGGTAAAATCTATCATGGAAATGCCTCCACCCATAACACTCTGGAAATTATGTAGTCTCCAAGGAAAGTTGCATTTTGTACACCGCTTCATCTCTCAACTAGCATATAAGTGTCATTCATTCACTCACCTGTTGCGAAAAGACACCAATTTTAAATGGGATCCACTCTGCCAGAAAAGCTTTGAAAAAATCAAGGAGTACCTCACAAGCCCACCTATCTTGGTACCACCGGTACCAGGAAGGCCACTCATACTATATATCTCCGCAACTACTATAACACTGGGGGCACTCCTTGCTCAACTAGATGATAATGGCAAGGAAAGGGCCATCTACTATATCAGCTGCACCCTGGTAGGATATGAGCTCAACTATTCACCCATTGAAAATCATGTCTGGCAATGGTTTTTTCCACTCAAAAACTTCACCATTATATGCTGAGTCATATAGTAAATCTCATCTCCAAGGTTGAACCCCTCAAATATCTACTATCCAAGACTACCCTCACAAGCCGCATAGAAAAATGGGTAATGCTATTAAGTGAATTTGACATCCATTACATGGACAAAAAAGCAATCAAGGGGCAAGTTATAGAAGATCAGCTAGCAGAAGCACCATTAGTGGATTCCTATCCCTTGGTCATGGAATTCCTAGATGAGCACCTATGTATGATTGAAGAACAACCAACCTGGAAGCTTTACTTTGACGGATCCTATACTGCCCATGGTGTAGGGGCAGGAATACTCTTCGCCACTCCTCAAGGTGACTACATACCCAAATCATTCAAATTGGGATTCCCCTACACAAACAACATCACTGAGTACGAAGTACTTATTGTTGGGCTCAGAATGGAAATCCAATGGAATATCACAGAAATACATGTCTTTGGAGACTCACAACTAATCATCAAGCAAGTCCTATACGAGTTCTAGACAAAATATGAGAAATTGTTTCCTTACAAGGAGATGGTCGATAAAATGAAAGAGCACTTCCTAAACCTACAGATCACTCAGATACCTAGATTACAGAACAAATTTGTAGATGCAATGGCCACTATTGGCTCCCTCCTAGAGATTCCCTGAGACGCAATCCAATATGAATTTTTGGTTGAGCAACTTCACGCGTCTTCTTACGAAGACATCGATTCTGAAAGGGTATGTGTCTTGGTTGGTCCTCATTCCCCATAGTACCATGGCATCCATGCATATGTAAAGAATGGTATCATATCCCCCCACCTCAAAAACACCCAATTCCAGAACCTCATTTGTACAGCTTCCCGCAACACACTTGTATCCAATACCTTATATCATCGAGGTTATCACAACATTCTCTCTAGGTGTTTAGGCAAAAATGAGGCCACCCAAGCTTTACAAGAGGTACATGTTGGGATCTGCAGTGCCCACACAAGTGGCATGGTCCTAGCCAAACAACTTCTAAGAGCATGATACTATTGGCCTACAATGGAACATGATGCCTGTGAATTTGTAAATAAATGCCTACCATGACAACAACATGCTAATCTAATTCATGCTCTAGCGTAGGACCTGCATCTCATTGCACATCCATAGTTGTTCTCTTGTTGGGGATTTGAACTTGTTGGTAAGATCACCTCCTATCCTCAGAAGGACACAAGCACATCATCACAGCCACAGACTACTTCACCAAATGGGTCGAAGCAATCCTGCTCACCCTTACTACAGGTGTCTAGATATCCAAATTCATCCTCTACCATATTATCTTCTGCTTCGGCATTCCTTCCACCATATTTATAGATCATGGTATGCCATTTGAAAACCAACATGTGACTGATCTATGTGAATTCCTCCATATTCATCATCGCTTCTCTAGTTTGTATTTTCCACAAGGTACCGGCCAAGCTAAGGCAACCAACAAGACCCTCCTCAAAATCCTCAAAAAGGTTGTCAATGATACTAGTCATGATTGGAACCTCCAAATCAATCCCTCCCTCTGGGCATATTGCACTTCCTATCATACTCCCATAGGCACCACTCCCTACTCACTTGTGTATGGTGCAGAAGTCATCTTACCCATTGAGATTGAATTACCATCATTATGAGTGTCACTCAAGAACCTGGTCACTGATGAAGATTATCGCATGACACAACTCACATAGCTGGACCTTCTGGATGAAAAGAGACAAAAACCCTATGATCATCTTATTGTCTACCAAAATAGGCTTAAAAGAAGCTACAACAAGAAAATCTTCCCATGACAATTTTAGGTGGGCGATCTAGTCTTCACAGAGAATCAGAAGGTAGCGCAGATAGAGAAAAGAAAGGCAAGTTCAAAGTTACATGGTTGTGTCCGTATAGTGTCGCAACAAACTTTGGGTAGGGGCTTATCATCTATCAACACCAGAAGGAGAACCTTTGAATGATCCCATCAACATCATTCATCTCAAGTGGTTCTACACTTGATCCATGTGGTACAACTCATTCATCTAAAAAAATCATAAAAAGTATTAAAAGTCCTAAAAAATTCATTGTCTTGGTGAAAACCTAGTAAATAGGCACCTCGATGATAACAAAAAAAAGCAAAAAAGAAAAAAATCAAGAGAAATAAAATTGTCCAATGGTGAAAATTTGGCAATCGGGCGCCTTGGACAAGTATGTGTGGTGAAAACCTGGCAATCAAGCATCACACATTATGGACTATGCCATTATCTATCAAAATCTCATCTCATATCTGTCTTATCCATTCACCCAAGAGCCAGCCACCATCACCAAGCCCATGTTCCTTGGTTGTTCCACCTATCACACGCATTAGTTTCAAGATCTTCCTTATCCCATCTTCTGAGCTTTTGTACATATCACTTGTATATACCCACCTGTTAGATCCACCATCTCCTTAGACCTCCATGCATGTCATATCCATTGCATCTTTAGGATGAATATGTTCCATCCCCTTTCCACAATATATTTTGTCCCATCACCCATGTATGTACAGGTAATATTCAAACACATCTCTGCTTTTGCAATAAGATCTTATTCCTGCACGACTGAGCTTACCCCAAAACACTATGCTTTTTATTCCTAGACATAGTGAGCACAAAAATTTTCATCAAATCAGCAGAGAGATTCAAATTTCTCAAGCACTTACTCCTTTCACAAGCAATTCCCAGTGAATCCCCAAATCAAAATCAATCAAATCTTTTCCCATTAGGATGCATCCTTTCGATGTCGGCTTATCAATCCAATCATCACACCAGAATTGTTCATGGTGGGAATTTTAGGACTGAATGACTGCTTGGTCATGAGGCCTTTCTGTTGATTTTATTTGGTATTTCAATATGTCCTTCTCATGAATACCTCGATATGTAATATCTTGGTCTGTTATGGAAAGTGCCTATTGGAATACGTGGCATTTGCGGTATGATCTATTTGTTATAACTTGTCAGTGAATTTGTGTTCGAGGTTTAGTTCATGACTATGTATGCCTCACTGAGGGAAGGAGTCATGCATATGCCACCAAATCCTTCAAAAGATCTGAGTGTATTGCTCATGAGTAGAATTTCATCAGTTCCATCATGACTGATATATTGCATCTATGTTCCTAACAAACTATCTATCTGAGAGTCTAGTCCACGCAAAGGAACAATGTCACTAGTGTTTTCTAACACATTATGCATATCTCCTTTTTTGCAAAATCAAACTACGGTGTGCTCTCCAACATTAATACAGTATGATCCCACGAAATCATGTAGCTAGGTTGCATCTTAGATAAATCATGTTGCATGTTGCATTTTTACTCTTGACAAGGTTCTTATTTATTCCCCCCCCCCCTCTATGGTTAGTTATGTGATCCTATCGATCCTATTTGATACGCACAAAAATGTTGTCCTCATGAGCATCGTCATCTAGTTGCATCTTGTAACGCCTAGGTGCATCAATCCATTATCCATTATTCATTATTCATTATTCATTAATTCATTATCCATTAAGTCGTTAGTACATTAAGTCATTATTCATTAATCATTATCCATTAATTCATTAAAATCATTATTCATTAATGCAACACATCATTCATTACTCATTATTTATTATTCATTAAAGTCCATTATCCATTAAATTCATTCATTACTCATTATTCATTAAACATTACATTATTCATTAAACTCATTAATTCATTACATCATTAATGCATTGTCTCATTCATTAAACCATTAACTCCTTATCCATTAATCAATCATCTATCATTACAACATTTATTCATTACTCATTATTCATAGGTGCATTATCATCCAGTAGTCATTAACCATTAAGTTACCACTTCATTTCACATCACATTTTACATATTACATCCATCATAATAAAGTGCATCCATTAACCATACATCTACTAAACAATATTCATCCCATGTGCACACACTCCCTGAATCACAAATACATCAGCATAATCATGATATCATACATCACATCCTACATCACACATGTTAGTCCTAAACATCATCATCACGTACATATAGAAATGCATAAACATAACATCATCATCATCATATAAATGCATACATAAAGCAAAGATAAGACCATCGCAATAAATGTCTGTATATATCATAATGTCCCATTAAAAGTACAACAAGTCCATATACAATATACATGCATCTCGCCATACATCTCAAAATGCTCAAAAATATAAAAAAAATGTATGTCAGATAGGCGGTGTGGCTCATGTGGTTGGACATGAGGATGGCCCTGCTTCACCTATCACATCTCCTCTAGGAGGTCTCATCCCAACAGAGGCTTGTGGTGCCCCTCCCCCTTATAGTGTGAGTCATTGAACACTCACTATACTTAGTGTGTTGGACTCACCGATGGTCCTATGTCTGCAGGTCGCTGGTAGGTCCAGATGCACTCTCCAAGCTGGGCACGGTCTCGTGGGTCATCCATCGCTCTCGCTTCTCTCTCCTTTTTTTCTCTTTGTGAGTGAAAATGACTTCTCCTAAGGCCCTGGTGGCCTATTTATAGGCCCTTTGGGACCCGTTTTCCGCCCTAGTTCCTATTTTTCTGTCCCAGTCCCTGTTTTTCATCTTGGTCCCCATTTTTTGTCTCGTTTCTTTCCGATCTGCCATGCAATTAGTCTTTCTCTTCTTTTTCCACCTTTTCGAGAAAATTGTTACAAAAAATTATTTTTTTATATTATTTTCTCAAGGGGGCACCATCCCTCACCATCGTCGTCGTAGGTCCTCCTATTCTTTTTGGGGCATCTTATTTTCTTTTCTTTGACCCGACATTAATTTCAACGCTACTTCAAAGAGGGGCAAAATGTAGACATATAAATTGTCCCTGCACACTTATATTAATTTAATTAATATTCCCTTAGCATTTATAATTAATTCCAGTTAATTAATTATTTTTATATTCATCTATTGATTTAATTAAATTTATTCATTATTCTATGGTATTTTAAGATAATTTAAATACCCTTCCCTAATATATTAAATTCACATTTAATATATGTTCCTCCATAAAATCCCCCTTTTAAATAAATTCAAATTTATTTATTTCCCTCCATATACTAATATTTTTCTAAGCTATGATTAAATCTAAATCGAATTTAAATTTAATCTTAATCCAATCTAGAACCCTACCCTAAGCCTACTCTACTCCTACTCTACACCCATCAGCTCACACTCTAAGCCTACTTTCGCACTAAAGCACACACTAATCCCACTTAATTAGGCTAAAAAGGTGATTCCTACTCTTTTTAGTGCTAATGAGTTTCTCACACATGTGTGAGAAACTCCTCCCAAGGAAGCCACCCAACTTCCTTAAATGCTCTTACACCTTAGTCCCTCACTCCTTTCTCCAAGGTTGCTCATACATGTGTGAGAAACCTTGAGCCTCTCAAAACTTAAAGGCTTGGATCAACCTTTTGCATGGCTTGTCCTCTTTCCCTTGTGTCCTCCATGTGGCATCTATGTGGATAACACATGTGCTCTACCTCACCCAAGCCCTTTCTTTCTCTCCAAAAATCTATAAATAGGACCCTTGCCAAGAGAAAATCATCTGTTGTCTTTATGCATTGTTATCATGCTAACATAGCTCTAGAATTTGCATCATTTTTCATGTCTTTAGCTCATTTCAATCTTAAGCATTTAGATATTACATTTTAGGAATGGAAAATAAATCTTAATCTTGTTTTGTTCTTGCATTCAATCTTAGCTTAGCATTTGCATATTACATCTTTTGTGGAAGCTTGGGGCAAGGTTCTTCATACTTTGTTCTTGAGTTCTTCACATTCATCTCAAATAGCTTGCATTTTAGATCAAATCATCCATCATCAAGTGGGACTCATATTTTGTGTTGGGAGAGCACACCCACAATCTATTTCAAGAGCAAATCTAATAAGTCTTAAAAGGGTGCAACTTATTAATAGCTCAATCTGATGTTATGTTGATTTCTTTGTTGGTTCTTGCTCATTTCATGTTTTAAATCTTTGTATGTGCTAACCCACTAACATTTTAATGTTTGAGCTTGCTCCCAATAGGTGAAGATTTCCTCATACAGAGTTACCATCTACCTTGTATTTTGTAACTTAAAGGTTTTGTTGTTTTGTGGGTGCTTCTTTGAATATCATATGTTAGATTTCAATGGATTGGCATTTGATTCTATGGTTTTTTGGCCTTTTGCATGCAATTGAAAATTCAGATTTGGTCCAATATACCACAAACAATCAACTACCTCATGAAATCAACAACTAGCTCAACTTACAAACCTCAAAACTTTGGAAAAATGGTCAGATTTGGATGAAAGAAAAGCCAATCCTGACTTCCTTCAACACTCTAGACTCAATGGTGAGCTCATATTATCTCCAAAATTAGCCAAACTAAACCTACAATGAATATATATCATCTATAAATAGTTTAACTCTCTGATACAACAAGGTGTTTACAAGGTCATAGCTCTATTACCATGTTGAGATGCTAATAAACCCATATTGAAGTTGCATACTTCAAAGGATCAACTAGGAAAGATACCTTCCACAAGAGAGGGTTGCAACAAGAACTTGCATGAATATTGAGATTGATATGACTAAGTGAGATACATGAATGTGATGTGTTACAATCTACAAGGACCTTGAATATATATGCAAGGTGTGTTGGATTATGCACAACTACTCTTGAAGCAAACATTAAATGCTCAGTGCGCACTAATAAATGCCTAAATAAAATACTAAATGACCTATATGACTAAATTAAATAATGAGATGCCAATAGTGGCATGTTGTGATAGTTAAGTTGTCGTGTTTTTTTTCTTTCCATCAAGGGTCAAATCTCATTGGGGATGAGGTCCCCCATTTGAGGCCTCACCAGTAAAAATGAGACAATGCCACATTCTAACTAATTTTGAGAATGCCACTTGCGATATAAGGATAACTAACATGATCCTAAGTTAACTTAACATGTGAAATGGGTCCCCACTAAAAATTAAATAAGAAATAACCATATTAAAACTAGTTACATGTACAAGCCTTTGAGATTTTTCCATTCTACAATTTAGAGCTTCAAAGTTTGCACCCAAACTTTCCAAGTAATCTTTGCAATATTCCAATAGAGTTTAGTTTACCTTATTTTCCTTCTTACATCAAGAGAATTATCTTGGAGGGATAAATAAGAAGATATAAAAGGAGCTAAACCTTTGAGGAAAAAATGCACAAAAGACCCATAGAAGCTCTTCACAACTTACAAACTCATTTATTTTAATTTATTTGTTAGATTGCTTTTTTTTTTTTAAAAGGTAGCTTAGAAGTAGTAACAAAATCACACTTTTCCTCTAGGGACTATATTGTTTTTGATTAATTAAGTATCCTAGCAAGAGGTTTGAACCTTACACCACTACAACCCAAGGTTTGTCCAAAACAACTATTAACAACAAGGTTGAGAAAGACCTTTAACAAAAGACGAGAAACACAACTTCTAAACCACCACAAGAATGGATAGACAGCTCACCCACAACCCATAATAGAGGGAGGAGAGTGAGAGACTGCATAGTGATTCTTCATTCGTCGACAGACAACTGTCTAGGAAATACTATCATAAGGGTCCCCATCACAAAGGTACAGTAGTAGTACCCCCAAAGAGAGAATTAGTGCTAGCATCAGGAACAAAGTGTTGATAGTTTTGAACTTCAACAGTCATAGGCTGGGATAGAACAGGAGCAACAATAGTCATAGAAGGGTCCATACTATTAGAGGGGTATTGTATCAGCATCAAGAGGTGGAACAGTAGGAGCACCCTGGGGGGAGACATCATCAACCTATAAAGAGTCATTAGAGGAAGAGTCATAAGCCATAGCAATCAAATTTAAATTTAAATTAGATTTATTTGCTTCTGAGATTAGAGTGAGATTACTTTCAATTTATTTATTTTAAAATCACCCTTAGAAGTGAGTCTTATGCATACAAGATTCATATCTTTAACATGAAAATGTGATACATCTGATCAAATCAATGATCAAACAAATATATATATATAACAAGACTCTTTAATCAAGAAACAAGAAAATTGTAAAACAAAAGTTATAGCTCCTACATTCAGACATTTAAATTTGTTTGCATGTCCATTCACAAGCATGTAAAAAACAAAAAAAAATGTCATTTATTTGCTAAAGGAGCTCATAAAAATATTTAACTGCTTAATTGTTTATTTTCTTGCATAACATAGTTCATGTTAGTTTTGCTTAATTGCAGACTATATTGTTGTTGTCTAGTTTAAATTTAAAATTTAAAGTAGATTTATTTGTTTCATAGATTAGAGTGGGTTTAGTTTCAATTTATTTATTTTAAAATCACCTATAAGCGAGTCATATGCAAACAAGATTCATACCTTTAACATGAAAATGTGATACATCTGATCAAATCAATGATTAAACAAAAATAAGATATAATAAGACTCTTCAACCAAGAAATAAGAAAATTGTAAAATAAAAACTATAGCTCCTACATTAAGACATTTAAAATTATTTACATATCCGTTCACAAGCACACAAAAACAAAAACAAAAAATGTCATTTATTTGTTAAAGGAGCTCATAAAAAACATTTAACTGCTTAATTTTTATTTTCTTGCATAACATAGTTCATGTTAGTTTTGCATTCATTCAAAATTAATAAGTTAAAACATAAAAGACACAATGGTATTTTTCCGCCACAAGATTTCACCAAAGACATTAAGGGACAAAAAATAGGCAAATTTTTGTGTGATTCAAAAGTGACATTAGACATGCCACATTGTAAACATTTGTGTACAAGGTGTCATATTTTAATGGCATCTTATACATGACATGTACATCAATGCATTAATCATGACACCACAAGTAAAATAATTCTACATTGTGGGCCTAAAATGCCATAAATGACCCAAGAGATTAGATTTGAAGGCATATAAAAGTCTTCATGCCAAAATACTAATCCCTACACCTTTTTTGATAAGGCACTCCTTAGGCATCTTGGGATTCAAAAAGATGAAGGCCAAACTACATTGATTTGGACTTGAAAGGGAAATCCACATAATTTTATACTTTGGAATTTGATTTTCTTGATCTCACACAAACTCAAAATTTTGCCCCTAGGTAACTATTTATAATGTGCACAAATCTCTTAGATTTTGGGTCAAGATTGAAAAACCTTATTCTCTAGAGGTGAGATGACACTTGATAACTACAAGAAACATTAAGATGCATGTTGATACCAAAAGGTCTAAGATTAAACCTTCAAGCTACAATTAGATCTTGCAAACTACCTCAAAACTCTAAACCACTAATTAATAAGCTCTTTAGAGACTAAACTTGAAGGAACCCTTAACCAAAAGTGATGACCCACCTTGAAGAAAACTTGATGTTTATTTAGAATTTTAATTCTAATTTATATTGTGCATCTCAAACTTTGGTTTTGACAACATGTTATAACTCATGTAAATTTTGTATAGCATGTTTAACAACATAGGTTCCTAGTTTGGACTTCAAAATTTGGACTTCGAGTGACATTTGACAATCTTAGAAACCCACAAGGTTAAGTCCAAACATTGATGAGACCAAATTTATCCTTTGAAAGCAAAATAATAAATCACATATTAGAATTTAGAATCTAAAACACAATTGACAACATATTATTTTTAAAAGCAAGTATGAAACCCTCCAAGAAGCTACTTAGACATCAAAATCTAATCTACTATACGTGAATTGGACTTCTGAGTCCCAAATGAAATTGAAAAATGCAAATTCTAGGATAAAATTTATCATTTTGAAAATCTACAATTTAGACTTAGATTTCAAGGTCAACTATTTACTGTGCCAGATTTTAACAAGGTCTAGAGAACAAGTTAGTCATTTCAATTGATGAGGCATGTTACGTCATTTTATGCTTTGTAAAAAACTATTTCATACCAAACACTTAGGTTCATGTGGGCCTCACATTTGCCAAGCACATATTTCTCAAACACTACAAAAAAAAATAGTCCAAGCTTAAATAACATTTATTTTTCTTAGGTACAAGATAAACAAGAAAATGACAAAGTTCATATAGGAAACACTCAAGGAAAGATAGAAACATAAATACACATCATGGAATATACATTTAATGGAAAGATATTTAATCTTGATAAGTTTATAACAAAATTAACTTTAAGGGATGAGAAAGCATACACATTAACCATGTTAAATCACCATAATACATCCACTTAGGATAGTCATACATAATCTTATTTCATGGTCAATTATTCCATAATGAATGGTAAGATTACATCACCTACATGACTCAGACACAATAAAACATTTTACTAACCATTAACAACATATACAAGTTACAAATGTTAAAATATTTTGAATTAAACATTTTCTACAAGGTATAAAGAATATTATATTGTAGAGAGAGAGAGAAAAAAAATAGAGTATGCATACACTCTATAAGTTCATCCAAGATATCCTTGAGTCCCTAATGGTGATTCAAGTCTACCTAGCCATGTGTAACCCTTAGGTCCTCCCTATTAAACTAGGAGACAATCAAATAAAGTATTCCAACAAACTTACCACCAAATGCAAGGTTAGACAAGCACACAACCACCACGATACATACAAGTGATCTTTGAGCATATACATGCGGAGTAAAAAGAAAAAAATCAATGCATACACATTTCAAATGAACTTTCCCATTTTTATTCAAGTATACACACATGAAAATATCATCCAATATCAAGCTTGCACATGAAGCATCTTGGAAGGCATACAATATATCTAAACATAAGATTGAGAATAACAAACCAATCTACATACATAATAAATCACAACTACTTATTATATATGTAATCTAAGGTACAAAAGAGAAGTGATGACTTCCCTAGGTATTACAATTGGGATTTCAATGTTGTTATCCGCCACATGAAAGTTGAGGAGAATGTATCTGTCCCATGGCGATTCCCAAAAATAATAACATCAATATCCAAGTTCATCCCAAGATCAATGGTCTTAATAATTCTAGATAATCTCACCTATCCTTTGTAGTCCTTTCTATGTATCCTCTTGGTCAAATAGAAGTGTCTCGTGAGTTATTGTTTTAGACCATTTACATGTGAAATTTAACGTTAATTTTAATTATATCTTGGTTTAAATTCTCATTTCCTTATCCTTACTCAACATTCAAGTAGATAGGTGTGAGAGCTTAATTCATGTGAGCCTAGATTCCTCAACTCCTACTGCTTTATAAATAAAAGCATATAATTACATGACTTTCCAATCTCATTTTCATGATAAATCCTATCTCAACATGATGTGTTTCATTCATTATTTATCATTTTTCCTTCATACACAAAGCATATGCATCTCTTTTTATAAATTCAATGTTACAATGTAATTTCATCAAAATTATAAAATTTATATTTTAGAATACCCTTTTGGTGTCAAGGGAATAGAAAACGTTCTTTTCCATTTCCTAAACACATAAAATGAGGATTAATGAAGCAATTACCATTAATTGAACAATCTACCCTAAGAATATTACCTACAAAATAAAGGCAATAAACACACTTTAGGTGAGGGTGGCCAAATAAATCAAAGGAAAAGAAAAACTACACAAATGTAATATTTATATTGTATTTGCACACAAAGAAATAAAAGAGTAGATTCATCTAGTTTGTGTAGTCTATGTCACATTGTTCTATGGGCTAATATTTTGTTATGCATCGAGAATCAAAATATTATGGATTCATCCAATTTGCATAATAATGTTTATCTTGCTAACCTAAGAAAGTTGAAGAATCATGCCCAACATTGAAAACTAGACACGAAAATGATTATAAAGTAATGACCCCAACTAGATTATTTTACAAGGGAGATGGGTAATCATTTTTAATTAATAGCCATTTTGTGAAGGAGGTAGTGACATGAGATTCTAGGAGGTGGAGTTGTTAAGAGAGATAGATCTTATGGTTGTGTTGGAGGTGGGTATCTAGGCTAGAAATTTTCTAAATGGTTTCCTTAGTAACCTCTTTACTAAATTCTGCACTAGGCACCATTGAAGAAATCATGAGTGGCATTGGTTGTAATTAATTTGGGGTGATTATATAATATATCAGCATTGTGTGCCTCGATGCTTGCTTACTTGCATAACTCAAACTATTATATACTTCAATCGAGACAAGAATAATGTCTTGCAAAAAAAATTTACCCATAGCCCAAACCATCATGTAGTCGGGTCATGATTTAGAGACAAAAATTTGTATTTGTGTCATTAGGAAGACAAATCTTTGTCTGAATTCACTTGCGTGTCTAGTGAAATTAGAAGTTGAATTTGAAAATAAATTCCTTATGGATTTTCTTGATAGTGAGTGACTGCAGATTCTCTAACCAAGCTCTTTAAATATTTTGCAAAGAGAATTTTCCCAATTATTCTCAATCATGAATGGTTTTGAAGGCAAGTCTCTTGAACTATTCAAGGGCTTTACCGTTGAGAGAGGTGATGAGAAATCCTAGAGCTACATTCACTTATGTACCATGTTGGAAAGCACATGCATTTTCCACAACTTGAATATGATAAAAAAAAATACAACCATCACATAAGAACATGGGAGAATGGATTGAGGGGTAAGAGTAGGAGGTCCTTTGATTGAGATAAGTTTATGAAATTTTCAACATTCATAGTATGAATAATTGATTGCTCAAATTGTCATCACAATGGATAGAAGGAAGATAGGGGGATTTCTCGTGTTACAAGGAAGCGAGTAAAATTTTCTAAATGGGCAAAATAGTTTTGATCTCCATGTTTTGTTGTTTATTAGTGTCACACACTTAGTCATAATCAAGGTAGGTTGGTCAGTCATCACTATGACCGAGCCATCCCACTAAGGCCGAGCAATGTAATGAATTGTGTAAATATTATGTATTGACCGAGCAGTAGTCACTGTCGAGCAAGTCAGTGGTCACCTAGTACTCAGTAGTTGTCGAGCAGAATGATTGTCGATTTGCATAGACAGTCAGTGTCGAGTGACAATTTTGACCGAGCATCAGAGTTTACATATGCCGAGTGAAATAGTTTTGATATATGTGTTTGGAATGGCACAAACACCTAGGTAAACCATTTTGGCCAGCTTCTGTGAATCATTTAAGGATTGTTGAAGATATTTAATGTATTAATTATCCATTATTTATGAGATCATTGATCCCTATGCAAGCAATGCAACCAATCAAAATTAGAGATGCTTAAGCAGAAAAAGAGATGAATCTAGATCATTGATCTTGATATGGATGTTTCATCAATTGTCTATATATGGAATGCTTCAAACCCTAAATGTATGCATGTGTGTGGATGCAGATGTGAAGAGTAGAGGTCGGGTGTGTATGCAAGGTTTTGCATATCAGAAGCATAGACCAGACAGAGTGACCGAGCAGAGCAGTGAAGGATAGTAAAGAGATATATTAGATTGAGAGACCAATTAAGAGTTGGAAAGAGGATATTCGTTATCATCATTTCTAGTGCAGACCGAAGGATCAGGTACTGATACATTCTAGCAAGTGAATCAGGGTAAATCTCTTAACAGAATGGTCCTAATAGGCCTTTGCAAATCTCTTAACAGAGTGCTTACTTAGTTGTAAGTTTAAATCCTTTAACAAGGTAGATTGTATAATTTTGTAAGCTCTTAACAGGGCAGACCCCTCACGGGGTAGATCATCAGAAGTGATCAAACTTTGTAGCCCTAAGAGACACACTATATTACTGTAGTAGTGAAGATTTGTGGGTATCATCCCCACCCCAATTTTACCTTTCAAGGGTTTCTGAGTTACCAAATATTTGTGTTATGTGTTCATTATGGATATGATTAGATGTTAGATCTATTACAACATTTCATTTTATGTTTATGAATACATGTTGAATCATTTTGTTTGAGAAGTGTAAAAATTTTATAGATCCGATTCACCACCCCCCCCTCTCAATATACTTCTTTCCCATATTAGACTTCCAACAATTAGTATCAGAGCTTTGTTCTCTTAGTATAATTCTAACCACTTGAGAGTTAATATCGTAGAGATGGAGGTTTATAAGTTGGGAAAGGGCATTGAGAATCATAAGATTGATATCCAGCTGGCACTGGAGCAGCTTGAGACAACAAGAGAAGAATTGAGGAAATCCTTAAAGGCTAGGAAATAATTGGAAACTCAGATGAATGAAACTTCATATAAAGAAGAAGACACTGAAGGTCCATTTGACAATGGAGATTCCAAAGAAAGTAATGCAGCAATTGCAGATCTATTGGAGAAGAACAACACACTAAAATAATGAGTCAAAAGTCTAAAGATATAACATGAAACTCAATCAATAACACTATGTGAGGTGATTGATCAGAAGAAGAAAGTTGAGGATGAAAAGACAATGGAAGAAGAAGATAAGAAACAGATGGCTACAAGACTTGATGAAAGGACAAGTGATGTGCAGAAGGTCACAAACAATCAGTTGGACATGGTCAACCAATATTATTTTCAAATCAAGAGGTAAACAGAAAAGAAATTGAAATTACATATCTAAGATCAGAGAACAATCAACTGAAAAATGAATTGAGATCTGAAAGAGAACTCATTGAGAGGATAAACAAACCTAATGAAGCCTTGAGATACTTTGAGGAACTGATGAGATCACCAAGAAGGACCAATGATACCTCTGGAATAGGCCATACCAAGCACCTTTCATCCACTAAAGAAGGAGAATCATCAAAGAGTGGAGAACAAAGGAATGTAAAGCAAAGAATAGCAAACCTACATGTCATCATTGTGGGAAACCTAGTCACACAGAAAACACTTTTTGAAGCAAGAATGGTAAGTCCGGTCCAAAGACTAAATTCAATGGATATTTCTTTAAGTGTAAGAAGCATGGACATCATGCACATGAATGCAGGTCAAAGACTATAAATACACCTACTTCACCTAGATTTCAAGGACATTGTTACAATTGCCAGAAGTTTGGTCATAAAACTCAAGATTGCAGATCTAATGCAAAATCCAAATGGACATCCAAGAAACAAGGCAATGCACTGAGGAAAGGTAACACATTCAATTGGGATTATAATACAAGGCATAGTTGTCATTATTGTGGTGAATATGGTCATATTGCAGAAAATTTTATAATGACACACTTTAGAGGTAAATCCAAGAGTTGGATAAATGGAAGTTTGGCATGTTATAGTTGTCACAAGATTGGTCATACTAGGAGAGACTATAAGACCAGATCCCCGACACCTACTATTGAGCAGATAAAGAATTGGATGAATTTGACATGGAGAAAAAAAAAAGCAAGCAGTAGTAGACCCAGTGAAGCTGAGATCACCCAATCCAATGGATCAGGTTATCACACTACTTCCAATTAAGAAAAAAGGTATGTAAGGAACTATTTTCTCTAATGTAGTATTTTACACCAGTTCCTAACATAAGATGTATTAAAGTCGATATCTACATAAGTTAAGATGCATTAGGACATATATGAGACAAGAACCGAGAAAAGAATTGATATGCACAATTGATGTCGAGCATCAGTATTAGTATGTTTCAAGCCCCCACATCGACCGAGATGATATGTTGACCGAGTGTCAATAGTGACCGAGTCACTATTCTGACCAGGTGATGGAATGAGCTAACCAAGCTATTTATTTGAGAATTGAGACAACTGTTTTACACCTACCACTGTATGGAACATTCAATGAAGATCTAATTCGGCTGCTTGAGGGTATATAATGGATTTCACCATTCATTTTCATTTCACAATGCGATTAGAGTTTGCATAGCGATTCAGAGGCGATTCGAAGAGCGATTTGAGCAAAGATTGTAAATATTTCACTGTGTATTGTCGGCAAGTTCTGAGAAAGGTTGAAGACCCGTTAATGCTGAGTTACCCAAAATTCATTTCACAAACCCTAATCTAACAAATGGCTGCTAGTTCATCTGCTGGAGTGAAGAGATAAGGAAATTAAGAATATTCAGTTAGTCAAGAGTGACACATGTGCACCGCCCAATTTTTGTGTTGTACCTAAAACTGCGGTGAAGGGAGATCTTTCGGGAGCCCTGTCATCGATCCCGCCAAAAGTTATTATTATCCATGATGTGAGAGCATGCTATATGTGTAAGATAAGTGAAGTTGGAGATTTTGAGTTGAGGGAAACCTAAAACAAACAATGTGAAAATGGGGCATTGAAGGCTGAACATCAGCACATTTCTGACAAAGGGTAAGTTCATGCCCTAGATTTCCCGCACGACTTCAAAATTGAATGGATCAAGATAGTTTTGAGCATAATTCATGCTATGAGCATATGGCTGGAGAATGGACCAGTGAAGATTACCAAGGATATCATCCACCGAGTCATTAGTTACCCTATTGTGCAAGGGAAAAGAAAAATGTGTTGCCAGAGTAAAGAAGAGGTTGAGAAGAACACTTTAGCCAAGTGGAACAAGAGAGGAATGACAATTTCAATGATCACAAATCTTGAAATTGACTTTGGAATTAGAGTGATTGCTCACAAGTTTTATCAGTCGAGCAGATTGGATAGTGTTCCCTACATTTTAGTTGATCAGGCATGGAAGATATTGAAAAAATATCATACATATGATCTTGATGAGCTACAGATGACTCAACTTGTTGAGAATGTGTCATCAATCAGGAAGGCCAAGAATTCTATGTGTAAGTTTGGATCCCTGTTATTTTGCATATTTTTCTATGTTCAGAATACTTTTCCAACTATAGGAGATTTAGTATGGAGTCAGGACTGACTAGTGACACAACAGATTAATGAGTTCATATAGAAGATAGGAGAGAATTTTGATAATGTCATGGGTAATTACTTTGTTGAGTTTAAGAAAAAGATGAGATTAAAGAGCAGAATCTGTGTATCACTAATAGAGAAGTATTATGATGATGTTTTCTTTCTAGTTGATACTGATTATACCTATGTACAAGCTGTAGTACCAAGGGTAGCATGGTTGAGGCTATTACCTTATGAAGTAAATATAGATGAAACATCTGCAGCAATCACAGCATTACTTGCAGAGGAAATTGATAAAAAAGGCTACGGTATTTGGGAAATATGACGAAGCAAAATCAAATATAACCATGGGATTGAAGGTTGCAACCAGGGAGAGGAAAAGAAAGAAAATAGTGAAAAACCTTGAGAATATGTTTGGACAAAAAGAAGAAGATGATGCACCAATACACATCACACAAGGTCAAAGTGAGGACCAATCTATTGATTCAGAAGAGAGTGAAGATGAAGATGTGGAAGTGGATAAGAAGGGTAAGAAAGTGATGGTTGTTGAGTCAACTAAGAAGAGGAGTTATAAGAAGAAACCTACTCCTGCCACATCTAGACCGAGAGCCAGGGCATTAGCAGCTACAATGACTATCGAGCCACCAAAGAAAATTTTACTAAAGAATGTCATAGGGGAGAGCTCAAGGAGAAGAAAACAAGTACAAACTGAAGCTGAGCCATGCAAACCTAAGAGGAAGCTGAGAAGGAAAAACATATTGAGTAACGATTATGAAGATGAAGAGATGACAGATACATAAGACATCATCAATTTAAAAGTTGCTACACACAAACATCCTACAAATGTTGATGAAATTTACCATAATAGAAGAAGTTCAGTAGGATTGTCAGGATTCAAGTTCATTAAGTTTGAACAGTTAAGTACCGAGGACAAGGCTAAGATAGAAGAGGCCATGATGGATATGTTAGCATCATACAAGATGACACCTTTAGAGATTGGGAATATAGTCCCTGGTGAATTATTCAAGAAGATAGATGTGAGATGGTAGTTTTATCTTAAAACTAAAAGGCAGATTAGAGAAGGGGCATTAGCCCAAATAATGCTTGAACTAACATAGAAACAGAGAGCCAAATTCATGGAGAAACATAGAAATAGATTCATTCCTAAGTTGAGAGTATATTCAATACTAAGGAAGGATGTAGAAGTAGTTGTACAATAGAGCCAACGAATATGGAAGATAATTTTTGGATTGTTAGTTGATAAGAGTGAAAGCAAAGATGAAGGTACATAAGAACAAGAAGAGCTTGGTAATAAAGAAGATATTAATGAGCCGGATAATGTTGAGGATGAAATAAAGGAGAAGTTTGAGGATGCATGTTAATGTTTGTAGCTTGAGTCGTATGATCATTTTGTTGGAAATATAGATGGAGTAACTGAGAGGGGAGGGGTGAATCAGTTACCACAAAAATAAATCCACAAGTCCCTTAGATGTCTTCAATATATACTACTTTTACTCGGTAGATTAACTTATCATTGTTCATTAAACATTCACAGTTATTGACATGCATAAATCAAATAGCATAAACACAAGTAACACCAGATATAACGTGGAAACCCAATT
>MU223425.1:2999988-3016332 GCA_018584345.1 Thuja plicata
TATGTGTGTGTGTGTGTGTGTGTGTGTGTGTGTATGTATGTATGTATTGTTATATATGTACACCTATTCACATACTCATATAGTTATTGATATTTTTGTAAATATATACTTACTTTTATATGTATATATATATTTACACACATACACTTATATATATATATAGTTCTTTTTAATTTATTTTGTTTTTATATAGGTGTTTTTGCACACACTTGCTTTTAGTTGCTTGCTTTCATATTCTTACCCTTTCTCTTCTTTTCTTTTTTATTTTTTAGTCTTTGGGTTATCCTTCCACCTCTTCCTCTCTTTTAACTTGCCTAGGTCTGCAACTTTATTCATTTTTTCCTTGTGCTCTCTTATCATCTTGATGATGGATCACGGAGTGTGATTCGAAAATTCGATGCAAAAATTTTACAACACAATCAAATCCAGAAACTCGTAATAGTTAAAATTCTCTCCTTACCCAAATTTTATATATTTAATTTGAATCATTTTTTCGAGCTTCAAACATTTCATTTTACCAAATATTACAATACATAAAAAATAAAATAAACCCTAAATATCACCATCTTTAGGTATGAATTTAGGGTTTATTTTATGTTTTTATTTACAAACTTGGGAGGATTTTCAAGTTCAATCTCACTTGACTCTCCAAGATCGTCAGACTTATGACCTCCTCATCTCGACTTTTCTAGTAGAGCTGCTACATAAGATTGGTATCTCTAGCATCAAGCCTTGGTGGAAAGACTGGCGATGGTACCCACATATGCCATTTTCTAGATATCAACCTAGGCAAGGTTATCATTGTCTCTCTCCTCATTTTCCTATGGTCCAGGTTCTCAACTAGTGGTGGCATTTGCAGCCCTCACATTCTGCTTGGAGAGTTTGGTTTGCTACTATTTGGTCTGCTCTCATAGGACCCAAAATAGTGCATTTCTCCTGGTGTTTTATTTTCCAAGTATTGCCTTTAGGCTCCCGTCTTTATCATCTGGGTATTCCAGATCCTCGTTGCCCTCTTTTTGGTCAATCTGAATCCTTTCTCCATATTTTCAGGTTTTGCAGAAGGGCTCCTCATTACTGGGTATGGATTCGTGATTTTTTAAGCCTTTTCAACCATTAATTTTTCTTTTGGCGTATGGTTGTCTTGGGTGATACCCCTAGAGTTTCATCCCCTTTTTTTGGAACTTTGGCACACTTTCAGGATGGAGCTATTATTTTCTATATGGAAGGACAGAAATGCGGTTGAATTTGCACATGCTCATATTGATACTAATGTTTCTCTTTTTACTAAAGCTTGCATATGTAATAATGTGATGTTACAGATCCAAGTTCAGACTGACAAGGTGGTTGTTGAAGTGGCCCACTTGCAAGATCTTTTGCAACATTGGGGTAATGCCCCTTGTACGGTTGCTAGGGTACCACTGAATGGTTCTATTACCGGTGGTCGTTCACCATCCTGTGGCTATCATTGTGGTTGCATCTCTTTCTTCAGGCGTTCACACACACTGCATTCTTAGGTTTCGCGATGCCACTCAAATGACTGTCGAGATTCCACTCACAGGTGATCTGGTTCACCACCTCTCGGTGGTTTTGCATCTAGGTGGCCCTTTGCGAGTGGTGCTCCTCCTACTGCTTTAGGTTAGCGTGGTTCAGGCGGTGACTCTATTTGTCCATCCTCCTCTAAGGCTATTTCACCATGCAGAGAGGATAAATAGATGAAAGAAGAAAATGAAGATGGATGGACTCTTCCAGAACCTGTGTTAGACCCCACAAATGGCTGGGGCAAGAAGGATGGTCAAGACCCTCCTCCTTTGGCTGCTATTGTGTTAGCCACTTAGGTTCTTTGTTTCTGGGCTTTGCCCAAGTGTTTTGTGTGGTTTCTGTTCTTCGGGCAAGGCTCGTCTGATACTATGGGGAGTAATTTTTATATCCTCCCAGACAATTTATTTTTTTGAATAATTGTACTTATGTTTCTAAATTAATACATATGGTAAGGTGATTTCATCAAAAAAATAAACCCTAAATTTTATCAAAAAATTATATACTAATTGCTCTTGCTATTTTGGGTTCCTTGTCACCGCACTTTTCACTCTCCTTCATGCTTATGCACTTGAACATCAAGAAACATTTTTTTCTTCGTTTTACTCCTGCAAACCATATATTTTGCTTTGGTAAATTTACCATGTGGCACTTTCCATTAGGAACCTATCACATTGTAGAGAAAATAGGTTTCGAACAAAACTTCATTCCTTCATCTTCTTAAACCTCACAACAGCCACACACAAATTCTAGTTGAATGAATTTCTATAGGATACTCCCTTGCTCTAATGGATTGTTTAGTCCTCTCTACTTCATGATAGACAATAGGATCATGTCTACAAATTTTAGAAGGAATACATTTAATTTTCACCTTTTGCATCAAACTTCCTAAAAATGTCATTCCTCTTAGTGTTGCATTTTCGTATCAACAATAGACATTATTTCATCTATTTAGACCATGGAAATTTTTGTAAATGTAGCATCTACATCAGCATATTCATGGACTAGATTCCAATTCTTTGCTAAATCATCATTGTATTCAAATTTATCATGTGAAAAAAGACGAAGATTAATATCTATGTAGATCAAATCCTTTTTTTTTTGCACCCAAATGATTGCGCTTGACCACATGGACGGAGTAAACTTACAATGAACTCAAAACTTGTTAAGTTTGCATATAACACTTACTATTTAATTTATAAATCAAGAATTAAAAGTTAAAAGTTAAAACATAAACTACAAAATTGTATTATAAAATGAAAAATATAACATAGAGCATGATATCGTGAAATGAAAAATGAGAAAAAAAAAAAACAATAAAAAAGATACATATTTGAAAGATTGTAATTGCAAGAGGCTGCAAGGAAATGGAGTCTTGACCATGTAGATACCACCACTCATTAGCACATTTCCTATATTTGTATAGAAGAGAAGAAACATTATTATTTTTTTAAGCTATGAATTGGCCAAACTCGCTTCAAACAATACTTTGGATTTCTTCCTCTGTACATATCTTTCTAAATGCAGCCTTATAGCCAGCAACAACCTCCCCATCTCTATATGTTGTCATCCTTCTCAGAAATTAAAGTACATCTTTTCCATAATACTTTGGTAACAAAACAAATGCCAAGGGATGTAAGGAGGTGGTCATTTTGTTCCAACGATCAATTATAATCTTTTGTGCAATTTTGAAAATGTTTACATTGGGTCACATTTCTTGGCCTCCATTATTGTTCTTATTTTGTGCGTAATCGAGTCCATGCCATCATAAATCACCCAAAGATGGGCGATTAAATATCAATACCCCTAATCATACTCATGATAGGCTCAATAAAAGTCAAAACATATTCCACAAAATTCCACCACTCATTATTTGGGATCAATTCATTTGCTTCTTGAGCTTTTTTGTGCTTGATTGCCTACCTACACAAAGTGTTGATGACCATAACACCACTCAAGGCCTATTTCACCCTCATAATTCATCTTAAGATGGTTGAGTGGGATTCAAGTTGTGTTTCGACAACTTAACATGGTAGAAAAAAATGCACATCATAAATCGACAACAACAACAACAAATTAAAAGATAAAGTTTAAATTACATTTAACAACTCTATCTTAGTGAAGCTAGGTTAAGTTGTCGATACAAGTACATGGGTACGAAAAAAAATTTCCTTGGGTACGAGTATGAGTTCATCCATGTGTGTTTTGAAGCTATGAATTGGCCAAACTTAATCTTTCTAAATGCAGCCTTATAGTCAGCAACAACATCCCCATCTCTATATATTGCCATCCTTCTTGGAAATGAAAGTACATCTTTTCTATAATACTTTGCTGACAAAAAAAATGCTAAGATGTGTAAGGAGATGGTCATCATGTTCTAATAATCAATGGTAATCTTATGCACAATTTTTAAAAATGTTTACGTCAGGTCAAGTTTCTTGGGCTCTATTATTGCTCTTATTTTGTCCACCATGAAGTCCATGCCATCACAAATTTTACCCAAAGATGGGTGATTAAATATTAACACCCCTAATCATGCTTATGATGGGCTAAATTAAATTCAAAGCATATTCTACACAAGCCCACCACTCCTTTTCCAAGATCAATTCATTAACTCTTTGAACTTTTTTTGTGCTTGATTGCTTACCTTACACTTCACAAGTTGTTGATGATCATATAAGTCAAGACTTCTTACACCTTCACAAGTCATCTTAAGATGATTGTGTGGGATGAAAATTGTGTTTCGAAAACCTAACATAGTATTAAAAAATTGCATGTCATGTATCAATAACCAAAAAAATATTAAATTACATATAGCAAGTCTAACTTATAGAAGCTAAATTGTCGATACAAATACAGGTATGCAAGTACAAAAAAATTTATCCTTGGGTATGGACACGAGTTCATCTGTGTGTGAGTGTGTAATATTCATAATTTGCAAAAAAATATAATATTCAAGTCTAAAAATGTCATTACACAATGAAAATTCAAATTATAAACAATATTTAATATGCATATTCATCTTCATTAGCAACATTCAACGTTTGGTTCAACAACATTGGAACCACAATCCATTAGATTGCCACTCCCACTAGCTACATATGTGTCATGTGCAAGAAATGCCTTATGTTCATCTATAGATACTTGGACAAGTGCAATTGTGGTCTCTAAATCAGCACACTCAGGGGCTAGATCTCATTTCCTTGTCACACCTTCATTGTATTTCAATTGCTTATGTGATAATAGACAAAGGTTGGGGTGTATGCAAACCAAATCCGCTATTTTTTTGCACCTAATCGATTGCACTTGATTGAGTAGATGGAGTATGTAGTCCAATTCCACTTATAGATGGAGTATGTACTCCAATTCCACTTAGCTGAAGAAAAACTTACAATTTGTTGTGTTTGCATACGACATTTAAATTTTTATTTTATAATTCAAGAATAAGACTTAGTAACTTAAAACTTAAAACATAAATCATAAAATAAAAATATTTTAATATGATAGCATTGAATGAAAAATGAAAAAAAATAAAAAATAAAAAAGATACATACTTGGGAGAGAGATTTATTTACAAGAGACTGTAAGAAAGTGGAGCCTTGGCCATGTTCATGTCACCACTCATCAAACTTCATCCTATATTTGACATGAAAAGTAGTAGTATCATAAGATTTCGTAGATACAAATTGGAAAATACAGTCAAAACAATATTTTGAGTTCCAACATCATCATATAGTTTGTTTAATGCGGCCTTGTAGACAACAACAATATTCGCATATCTATATGGTGCCACCCTTCTTGACAATGCAAGAATCACTTGACTATAAAACCTTGGCGACAAAGAAAATGTTGAGAGATGTAAGGGGATGGTCATCTTGTTCCAAAGGTCAAACAATAATTCATTCCACAAGTTTGAAAACTGCATTCGCTAGGTCATGTTCCTTGGCCTCTATTATTGTTCTTATGTTCTCCACCATTGTGTCCATGCCATCATAAATTTCACCCAAACATGGGTGATCACTATGAGCATACCTAATCATTCTCTTGATGGGCTTGGTTAAACTCAAAACCTATTCTGCATGATTTCACCACTCATCATCAAGAATCTGTGCTTTTTTCCTTTTGGGATCTTTCCATGTGTGACTACCTCCATACACTTCACAAGATGTTGATGACCATAGCACTTAAGGTCTCTTGTACCTTCATAGGTTGTCTTAAGATGATTGTGAGAGATTCAAATCGTATTTTGGAAACCTAACATGGCATAAAAAAAATAAGAAGCATATATCAACTATATAAAATTTAAAACTAAAATTCAAATAACCTTCAACAACTCCAAGCCGGAATAGGTCTTGAATATGTCTTGTGACATGTGATGATTAATCACAAATATTTCAATCTTTTTGGCCTCTACATAAACTTGTTTGACCAATTCAAATTGTGTTTTAATCGTTTGCATGATTAGATTGAGTAGGTGGACTACACATGGTGTCCAAACAATGTGATTATATATGTTGAACATGCCGAATAACTGAGAGGGGGAGTGAATCAGTTATTATCAAAAATCCTTTTACAAACTTTGTTAAATCAGTAAATATTTAAAGTAATTAGAAAATTATAACAGATATGAACATGAAAGCACAAATCATCAACACTATGAACACCAAAATTTACGTGGAAACCCAAGATGGGAAAAAAAGTCAGAAACTAATTCTCATGAAAATAACATCGGTCAAGGTGATTTTTACAAGGGGTCACTTTGTCACCAAAGGACTATGTCGAACAAAGTCAACCTTGTCCAAGAAAGTCGACCTAGTCCTAGAAATTCCAAATCTGATGGAATGTGTGAAGAATTTTCCACTAGTTCTGTAACTCTTGAAATTCAAATATGAAACTCAGAAAATTTATTCCTGCACACAGTAAGAGGAAAAGGGTTGTGGGAAGGGGCTTGCCTTGGTCAAGCCCCTGTATAGGAATCAACGTTGAAATGAAATATAAATTGCATAAGGGAAGTAATGTAAACAAGATAAATGTCATATTTACCTTGCATGAAGAACCCTCATGGATGGATGTAGAAATCAGTCAAATCCATGGAGATGCTTGAAATGTTTGTTTGGAATGTGTTGTAGGATCAAAGATGCCTTCAAAAATGCAATGAATCTACACTTCCCAATCCTAGATCTTGAATGAGTGTATGCTTGAAATCTTGAATTGAGAAGAGGAATGGATCTTCTTGCTTGCTTGAGAATTCCTCTACTTGATGATCATGGGAGAGAAATTTGCATCAATAAGTGAAGATTTCCTTCTCTTGGAGATCTTGAAGAAATGGAGACTTGGAGATCTTCAATTGGATGCTAGCCTTCAATATTGAATCCACCACTTCAATTGCACAACTTGAAATCTTGCTTGCACTTGAAATCACCAAATAGCTTGCACAAATATTGGATTTCATACGATACTAATGGATTTTAATGGATGTCAAAATGACAGGACAAACCCCTTTTATACTCATTTCAGGATTCAATATTATTTGGCCGACCACAAATAAAGATCAGGAAGAAAAACCTCTACATTGGGCCCAAAGCGCACTTCAATGCAATGCCCCAGGACAAGGTTGAATTGGGTCAACCTAGTCTAGAACAAGGCCAACTTAGTTTGGCCATGTCCCATCATTGTTAATTTAAAAGCAGATCTAGGTTTTGGGAAGTGTGAAAAGTTTCGGGGAGAGAAAATGAGAGGTGTGGGAAATCAAGCATAAAGACATTCGGTTATTGGAATCACTAAAATGGGGTGTAATAGGTCCTAAAGACATCCAATAATGGGTGCTAACTTTTTAGGATGGTTTAGTTAGCCCCCAATTTAGCGAGAGTATGAGACAAGCTCATGCTCAAGATAAAGTAGATCAAAAGCATAAGATGATCTCATTAAGGTTAAGGAGACAAAGAAATATCAAGCACCCAAGTGATTTAAGTCCTCATCACATCCAAAATAGAGAGAGAGAGAGAGAGAGAGAGAGATTGCTTTCCCAATAAGAGTATGTCTTATTATGAACCACACAATTAAAATGCTGCAAAAGATGGAATTGAATAGTCTAGAAAATTGTATTATCCTAGTTCAATTCATCGACAAGGATCAATCCTTAAATGAAAGTACTTCCAATAATGGATCTAGCAACAGAACGATCAGTACTAATGAAAGGTAAGCTTTCCTAGGGATCAAAGAAGGATGGTCTATCAAAGGACCAAGTGTCCACGATCAATCTAAGGACCAAATGGACAATGAGGATCAATCTAAGGATCCACTGAAAAATATAGCATCGAATCAGTGTGTGTGCAAAATGTGAACACGGAGAAGAGTGTATTCCCCCACGTTAAAGCCATTGCAAATGCCTTAACAGTAGAAATTGATTTAACAGAGCACACATGCATCCACAAGAAACGTTTCCAATGTGAAATTCTCCCGAGAAAGGAAAAATCAAAGGAAATGAGCACATGGCAAAAGAGAGCATGAAAGGGATCTACCAACTCTGAGGTTAGTAGGTCATATGATAACTCATGTATATCAGAATTATATCAAAATGAACTATCATCATCCCCCAAAGGTAGTATAACTACAAGCACAATGGAAGAAAAGCACGTAAGAGTTACAAAGAAGAGTCTTTTTGGGTTGGCATCACGGAGACCGAAATGAATCGGTAGCTATCATTTGCATCATCCCAAGAGGACAACACAAAGGCACATTTACGAACAGTGGTACAAGCACAACATAACATGTAACGATATATAGAATAAGTGAGATACAAATAGAAGAATGTTTATGACATTGTGATTTCTTTATCACCTTGTGCCAATGGATAAACAAGGGTCATTAAAAGAAATATAAACAAAACATGAAACAAGAAACACATGGGGGAAGCACATCATGACAAACAAGAAAATTAAAAAAAATAAAAAAAATCTGCCACACAAGAGGAGCTAGTCAAGCGTATCGTCTACCCCCATCTCGGTCCATAGTGTTTAGGGAAGGTGGGCAACTCGCAAGAGGAGAAACATCATGCACAAAAGATGGAGCAACAACCAGTTCCAAACAAGGACCATGATGTGAAGATAGATCATTGTGTTCGTTATTAGGAGTGAGATAATTCTTGTGAAAGAACAGTTGGTAAATCATTATTAATATCAATAGTCTTATAAATGTCATCAGAATCACTAGCATGAATATCATTGTTAGTATCAAGACCATCATCATCAAGAGTGTCTTCTTCATGTAGATTAATTGTAATAGAATCCAAGATACGAATTGCATTGTCATGTTTGTTCATCCTTATTTTTATTTAAATTCACTTCCTCCATTTTCTCAAGCATGGGTTGGTCAAAGGAAAGTGAAGCATGAGGAGGTGTATGAGGTGAAGAAATGTATTGAGAAGCATGTTGACAAGCTCTAGAAATATGCTTGTAACGACGATCACAAGCATGAAGGTTACATTTGGTTTTGCTAGAAATTTTGGTTGGGATAGGATCAATCAACATCGAGTCATTTTCTTCTTTAGGAGGAAGAATGGAAGAAACAACACTAGGTTGAGAGATGGGTTGAGATGTATGTGTATAAGAAATAGGTAGAGGAGGTATAGGTGGTTTAGGAAGAAGTCCACGGGGAAAAGAGATGGAACATCCTTAGGTTTTCTAAGTTCACAAATCTTTTGAACCTTGTAGGTTTGGTATTTGATTAGTGAAAAAGGAAAAGGAGAATGAAAAATATGTATGGGATGAATCTAACTATTTTTCTTTTTTGATGAATTATTAAGCTAGACCCATACTGCATGTTGTTTCATGCCATAACTAAACACGTACACTTAAGAAATCTGTTGGACAAGCCGATTCACACCTCTTACAACCTACACAGTCTTCTGTTCTTGGAGCGGAAGCAATTTGCTTAGCTTTACATGAAATTTTCAAGAAATTGGTATTCGATTGGGATGTGTATTACCCTATCCCCAATCGGTGATAAGTGAACGTTGGTTCCGTGAAAAAACACAGGATGATAAATTTAAACAACGTTTGCTCAAGGGAGAAAGGGAAAACATAGATTTATTATCTAATGAATCCCTTATTTATAAAACTCTATCCGAAATTTATGAATATTTATCAAATTTATTCTTCTCTAATAGAATGTTATTTAAACAAATGATCGATACATTGTTAAAAATAAAATGGCTTTCCAAATAAGAACATCCACGCCCAAACAGATAAATTGTTCATACCAAAAGGATTGTATCCATTAATTAGTTGTGAAGAATTTAACCAAAGATAATCTCTTAACCATCCCATTAAATAAGTGGAAGACTCATTAAATTGAGCTACATTTCCCTACCATAAGGTGATATGCTTCCAATGCCAATAGAAAGTAACCCATCCAATGGTATTCAACATCCATAAAACTGCTAAATAAAAAGCATCCCAGGCCGAAACAACGCAAGTACTGCCTCGTCTCGAACCATCACAAGGAAAACTATAACCAAAATCCATATATCTAGGGAGAGACCATTTATCTTAAAACAACTACTCCCTAGATATATAAACAAAAGATTTTCCTCCTCTCCTATATTAAGATATTATAATTTATATCAAATTGGAAAAGACCTAGAGTTAAAGATTCATCGATAGGTAACGGTGCTCCAATACCTAACCAAAGAGCTACTAAAATACCTATTAAGAATATTGTGGTAGCTACTGGACGACGAAATGGATTTTGAAATTGATTAACATTCTCCAAGAAAGGGATTGTCAATAGTCCTGCAGGTACATTTTTTTATATTTATAACAAGAAAAAAAATGAGGGATGTCAATGATAATATCTATGAAATTAGTTCTGACACGAACAAAATGGGTAATATCAATTGTCGTGAGGACCTTAATAGGCCTCTGAAGCGCTTACTATGTATAGCTGCCTAATAGCTATACGTAATTATATTCGCTGAAGAAATAGCTTTTTTTAATGAAAAAGATCTACACGGTCTTGTTTATCATAAGTTTCGAAGCTGAACCCACGACCTGGGTGGCACGTTACCAAATTGCTACAGATATGGTCAGGACGAATTTGAGTTGGTTGAGGCATAGAAGGCCAAAAGAAATCAAGGTTAACTGGGTCACTAGGCACAGAAGGTTGCTAAAGACTATGGTTAACAGTCATGATTTCCCCATTATGGGGAAATTTAACACATTTATGAATAGGAGAAGCCACGACGTGCATGGACGTAAGACAAGGAAGACCAGGTTTGACTTGAAATTGATCAGAAGTTGGAATGACTGTGAAGCCAACATCTAGAGTTTTACCACCAACTTCAACATGGAATGAAATTTGAAGCATAACATCATATTTATCATAAAAATCTTTTTTCAATTGTTTACTGTAAATATGTTCTTCAGTTACCACATTCACCATGCAAGTGAGATCAGCAAGGTCACCATGAGTAGGAAGGTCATTAACCTTTGCGACAATGTAGAGAGGACCATCAGGTGCTTTAATTATCTTAGTAGGGTCAAAGGTAATGCAAGGCTGAGATGGAATTTTAGGTTTGAATTGCTCAACTCTGTTAACAACATGATTGGCTTCATTAACTATTTCATCATAGTCAATGCCTTGGGAAGAAGGTTGATCAATAGTATTGGTTGAATGGGATGGAAAAGGATTGGTGTAGATTTGTAAGTTTTGGTTAGGAGGTGTGAGAGATTTGTTTCCTTGATCATGGTCACCATCAACAGATATAGCCTTAGAATCAATAAGGTCTTGGATAATAGTTTTCAAGCAGAAACATTTTTCAGTATCATGACTAGGTTGACGATGATATTGGAAAAAATCTTTGGGATCAAAGTGTTTGGATTGAGGTTTAGACGTGTTAATGAGTTTGATAGGAGGAAGTGTTAACACATTAACATTAATTAACTTCAACATCATGTTATGCCAAGATTCAGAAAGTGAAGTATAATTATGAGCAGGTTTAAAAATAGACGAAAAAGGAGCCACACCTTTGGATGTTGTTGCCACTTGTTCATCAATATTGTTGGATGATTTGTTGATTTTTATGTAGTTGTTCGATTTCTAAAGCTTGTTGAAATTGGATGCGACATCACTCTTATCAATGGGAAAATGAGCCATTGGAGATGTGCTCTCAAATTGACTCACTTGAAGTTGATAATGATGAAGCACTACACACAATTGTGGAAAAGAAGAGAATTCAAAAAGAAGTATCTTATCTCTAATGTTACTTTGTAAATTAGCAATAAAAATGTGTTGCACATCAATATTAGGTACGGGATAAGAAATATGAGCATGCAAATGCTTAAATATACCAATAAAATCACTAACGCTTTCTTTAACACCTTGTTTACCATGCATTAAATTAGTTAGAGAGATTTTAGGACCAATGTTGTTTTGAAATTGTTCAATGAAAGAGTTAGAATTTTTTTGGAAGGAATCAATTGAATAAGGAGGCAAGGAACAATACCATTGCAAGGCTTCATCTCGAAAGGTTATAGTAAACAACTTTTTCATGAACCTATGGTCGTGAGAGAAATCACTACACAAGGTTTAGAAAGTTTTAACATGAGTCATAGGATCACTCTTACCGTTATAAGTGTCAGGGTGAGGAATCTACATATATTGTGGGATAACAACATGGATAGTCTCCATAGACAAGGGACTATCAATGTCACAAGTAGGAATGTTTGACTTGGATTGAGTCATTGAAGCCAATTTTTGTTGCAAAGAAGACACAGTTTGAGCGAAGTTATTCATCGAAGAACCAGTAGAAAGAATGGTAGGAGGAGAAACATGAGAAATGTTAGGAACATAGTTGGAAATTGAAGGAATGGTTGAATATGAAAAAGGAACACTATGATAAGTGGGAATTGGTGATGGAAATGAAACATATGGAACACTTGAAGGGATAAAAGGAGCAATAGGATTAGGAAGACTCACATGTGTAGGATTGAGATTTTGAACTGAAGTTGTAATGATAGGTGGAGCATAAGTGGACAAACTAGGAATGGAAGTAGATATAAGAAAAGAGGTCTCAACACTTGTAGGAGGTGAAGTAAAGCCAAAATCTTGAGCATAATCCCTAGTGGGTTTGAAGTTGGCTTTAATGAGATGAGAAATGTTATGCAAGAGGTTAATACCATGTTCATCGGTGTGAATAAGTTTCCTTAAGATTTCTACAACAGATAGAGCTTCATGATTATTGTTTTCTTGACCTGGCCATTGTTCAAACTTCTCAAATTCATGGGAAAGTTTTTGGACTTGAGTAGGAGGAACCCTTAATTCTTCTTCTTCATCATAACAAGAATGAGAAGAGTTATTCTCGGCGATAGGATTGGGATCACTAAGATGCATGTTGGTCTCATCAAGATTCCTAGGAAAGAAGGAGGGTTCGGGATCAAAGGAACCCATAAGTCTATACCTTCTTCTAACTGGAATGATATAGGTTGGACTCAAAGTGATAAAGCTCATGCACAAGGGAATTGAAGGAAAGATAAATGCAATGTCATTTGAAATAAAAATGCAATTTAACTGTCAAATTTTGACTAACAAAGTACATATAAGGTAGATCTATAGATCTAAATGCGAAGAAGGGGAATCTGACACCAAAATCAGAATGGAAATGTTATAAGTTATGTTCACCAAAATGTATCATATGAAATGGTGAGCAATTCTATTGAGGAAGATCACTCACCAAATCAAATGGATGGGGGTATGATACATTAGGAACACCCCCAAAGGCTCACCCTCAAACCCAAATCAGATTAGCACAACCCAAAAGGATGAAGGGGTGCTAATGCAAGATCTAGATTTGAGGATGGAATGTGATTTGGAGATGGGTTCCTTTAATGTCAAAGTGTATAGGACATGTAAAAATGATATGCAAATCTAGGAATTGATACTATGATAAATGAAATGACAACTAGCTAGATGTGATATCAGATCTGATGTATAAAATTAAGTGCAAGATGAAAAGAGGAAGAATGAACTCACCTTGAAGCTAGGAGAAGAGGAGTAAACTTCAGAACTAGTTTTGACTGTCGCAGAACTGTCGAAATCATAAATGGTTTTGGATCTAGCACTCTAACACCTGTAACTTCCAATTGTCAAAATTTTGGATCCAAAGGACTATGTCAAACAAAGTTGACCTAGTCTTGGAGGCTCCAAATCTGATGGAATCTGTGAAGGGTATGTCACTTGTTTTGTAACTCACAAAATCTGGATCTGAAACTCATAAAACCAAACATGCACACAAGAAGGGGGGAAATTTTGTGGGAAGGGGCTTGCCTTGGTCAAGCCCCTGTATAGAATCAACCTTGAAATGAAATTAAAATTGCATAAGGAAAGTAATGTAAACAAGATAAATGTCATACTTACCTTGCATGAAGAACCCTCATGGATGGATGTAAAAATCAGTCAAATCCATGAAGATGCTTGAAATGTTTGTTTGGAATGTGTTGTGGGATCAAGGATGCATTCACAAATGCAATGGATCTACACTTCCCAATCCGAGATCTTGAATGAGTGTATGCTTGAAATCTTTAATGGAGAAGAGGAATGGATCTTCTTGCTTGCTTGAGAATTCCTCTACTTGGCCATCATGGGAGAGAAATTTACATCAATGAGAGAAGATTTCCTTTGCTTGGAGATCTTGAAGAAATGGAGACTTGGAGATCTTCAACTGGATGTTAGCCTTCAAATCTTGAATCCACTACTTCAATTGCACAACTTGGAATCTTGCTTGCACTTGAATCACCAAATAGCTTGCACCAAGATTGGTTTGCATACAATAGTAATGGATTGTAATGGATGTCAAAATGAGAGGATAATACCCCCTTTTATACTCATTTTGGGATTCAATATTGTCTGGCCAACTACAAATAAAGATCGGGAAGAAAAACCTATGCATTGGGCCCTGTTGGCACTCTAAAAAATTTGTGAGGAATGGGACACATTAGCATGCATTTGTACTATTTTGCTTTCAAGATGCATGTGGGAACCAGGTGTTTTCTGGGTGGTTTCATAAAATGCATTTGTCCATTCGCCTTTCATATGCTTCAATGGTTTATTCCGAGTCCTAAAGTTGCATGCTCAAATGGGTTTTCATCAATTCGTTCCTAGGGGGTCTCAAAATCAGAAAATTGCCAAGTGTAGAAATCACGAGAAGGGTTACTTCGGGATTGAATATCATGAAATTTGATAAGTGTTATGAAAATATGAGCCTAATATCTTGTTGTACACATTGCATACTCTCTATGTGTCAGGTTTCAGGTCCCTGTGATGAGTTTCGACCCTGTTTATTCATCCCCTTCCAGAGGTGTTTTCTCAGTTTTGCACTTGTACACTGGTTCATTTGTTTGTCGGGAGCCCTGTTTATGAAGCTATATTTGATACCCGGTGATTGGTCAAGAAGAATTAATGATGGATTTGTATTGTAGGCATGTTCCTCTACTGGCCTGTCCATTTTTAGCCCCTGGTGAATCCGTTTCAGTACTTTTCAAAGCCAAATCCATGTGTAGTTTTTACTGTTTTGCTGAAACCCAGAAGTCCAGAAGTTTTAAGGGCTATTTTGACAGTGTGAAAAAGACACCTGTGTGATCCGATGAGCAATCTAATGATTGAGTCATGTTGTAGTCATGTTTTACTCCAGCTGTGCCAAATCTGAAACCATGGCCGATCCGTTTGACCAAGTTTCCAGGCTCATTCCATTTGCAATTTTCACAAAATGTATCCAGTTCTACAAAGTGTGTTTTCCTGAAAATCCAAATGCCCTACTTTGCCAGTGAATAAATTTTTTCCAGTCGATTCTTTTGACAAATTTCTTTTTGCATTGTCTTGCAAAGCTGACATACTACTTCCAGTTCAGATTTGAGCCCCCTATTAATCCATTTGTCAGCCTTTTAAAATCAATTACGGCGATTAAAAATCATTTTCTGATAGTGTGTTTGCAGAAATAAAATAAAAATGGCAATTTCAATGGTTAATATCTTTCGACTTGGGTACAGTCGTGAGATGCCATTTTGGGGAATGATAGTTTATAGATTAGAGAATGTGCCTGTCAGAGGGCAAGGTCTGATCGAATCATTATGTCAGTTTTTGAAGCCAGTTTCCGGGCCTGTTCGCATGATTCTGGTGCTTTTGCAAAATAAGGTTTTTTTATCTTTTGGCAATTTGGGTTTGTTCATTCTTCAATTTTGGGACGTCCTGGGGACGTCTGGAGAAGTTTCTGGTCCGGGTGTTTGAATTCAAAAGAATTTTAGCCACGCCCACTCTGGACTTGACTAGCTTCACAATGGATAAGGCACTTGGTTCCTGTGGGGATCCCTACTGAGGGACGTACCTTGGTCAGGAGGTTGCAATTAAGGTCCTTAAGCCAGAACGTCTTAATGAAGCTCTTGAGCATAAAGAAGTAGAATGGCGACTCCGCTGGGGAAGAGATGCAAGATTATGCTAAATCCAGTTGAGATCTCTGGTATTATAAATTTGTATGAAATAGCGCATGTTCCAAGTTGAACTGGATTCCTGACCTGCCTATTTAAATCAGTTGATATCGCTAATGTTATGAATCAGTTATAAACAACGCGGGTATGAGTAGAGCTTTGACTCCTGGCCGGCTTGTTTATCATATCCAGTGGTTTCTATTGAAGTGCAAAGAGTTAGTTTAAAAAAGCTTTGAAATCATCTCACCAAGTTGTGAGTGGCGATTCTAAGATCCTGTGTTTGATCAGTGCAAGTTTCAGAATGAAGGAATGACGTATTCAGCCCTGATAA
>MU223425.1:3018696-3061314 GCA_018584345.1 Thuja plicata
GAAAGAAAGAATGGTGTGCAAGGTACATCGTTTGAATTTCAGTTGTATAAGATTTGAAGTTTCCTGTTGACGTGCGTATCATGACTCCATGCCCAGGATTAGGCACTGGTTTAACTAGACTTGTAATTTAAATCTTTTCAAATCAATTTTCCCTTTCTGTTGTTAAGTTTGGAAGATATATTGAGCATGTGGGTAGGCTTCCCATATCAGAGATTCATCTCAGTTATGAATCCTGTTGCAGGACATGTTTGTTCTGTTTTAATCCACTAGTGAATCTGCTTATTGGGTGTTTGTATCAGTTCGCATAAGCAGATAAGTAAGGTACACCCGCCTGGGTCTGTGGAGCCCGAAGAGTAGAAGGTATTTTATGCCTTGTCGATGTTGGGTTTTGTCTGGTTGAGTCAGTTTGTGAACTGGTGAAAGATGATATGTTTTGGCCAATAAGAAAAAACCACAACAGGCCCAGAGCCCACTTCAATGCAATGCCCTAGGACAAGGTCGAATTGGGTCAACCTAGTCCATGACAAGGCTAACTTAGTTCGCCCTATCCCAGCATTGTTAATTTCAAAACAGATATGGGTCTTGGGAAGTGTGAAAAGTTTCGGGGAGAGAAAATGAAAGATGCGGGAAATCAAGCATAAAGACATTCGGATCTTGGAATCACTAAAATGGGGTCTAATAGGTCCTAAAGACATCCAATAATGGGTGCTAACTTTTTAGGATGCTACAATACCATGCCCTACCAACAACTAGTTCAGCCTAATTCAATTTGAAATAGGTCACACTAAAACATTCCCGTGGTGGTAACAAATGAAATGTGGACCACCTCACTCAACAGAACACACCTCTCTCACAATAGTATGTTACATCACCGAGACCTTTGAAGCTAAAAAATAGGATCTAAATGTTACAGTGTAAATACTTGAACCGAAGCACAACGACCACTTTTCAGCTAGGATCGGACCCAAACAAGAAAACCACAATATATTGCAAGATAAATGGAACCAGCACTGACATAGCTAAACATAAATATTTACGACACATCATCTGGAGCATAGTCTACCGGATCACCAAAACATCAAATCATAGGATATCTTGACATCAATGAAAATCATTAATGACAACAAAAATGATAGCATCAACATCACATTCTAACAATCCCCCCCTTTGTCATTGATGACAACATTCCTCAATAATAAAACAAACAACTTGTTGTCAAAAGTTATCAGCATCAAGGCCCTTTGTTCTTCTCTCCCTTTGACAATAATGACAAAGGGCCAAATCTCCTCCTTACTAATTCACTTTCCTCTCCTTGAGAGGAAGCTTCCAAGCATTGATCAAAAAAAGAATAAGCATGAAATGCAATGGACCAATGCACACACTAGTGCATTTACTTAGCACTAGGAATAGATATAACCCCTAGCTTTTGTCTGAGATACTCAAAAGTATCCTTGCACAATGGTGTTGTAAAGATATTTGAAATATGCTCCTTTATAGGTACATATTCAAGTCTGACCTCATTTTCCAACATCTTCTCTTTTAAGAAATGATATCTTATAGATATATGTTTTGTTTTGGAATGTTCCACTAGATTCTTTAAAAAAATTATAGCAATGGCATTATCACACATAATTGAGACCAGTTCATCAAATTTATACCAATATTCTTCAAAGTTTGTTTCATCCATAATACCTGAGTACAACATGAGGATGCTACAATGTGTTTTGATTCAGCAGTAGATAATGTCACATAATCATGCTTCTTGCTTGACCAAGCAACCAACTGAGAGCCAAGGAAATAAGATCCACCACTAGTACTATGTTGATTATCAAGACACCTGGCCCAATTAGCATCAGTATAAGTTGTTAGAGTGAAATCTGAACCTTTTGGATACCATAATCCAAAATTTTATGTACCCTTCATATATCTAAAGATCCTTTTTATTGCCATAACATGTGACTCTTTTGGTTCATGCTAAAATATAACTGCTAAACATACGACATACATAATATCTAGTCTAGTAGCAGTCGAATACATTAGTCCTTCAATCATTGATTTGTATTTACTTGCATCAACTGTCGGTGAATCATCTTCTTTAGTCAACTTACATCTGGTAACAATAGGAGTACATACCGGTTTAGAATTCTCCAAATCAAACTTCTTCAATAACTCTCTGATACACTTGGACTGAGAAATGAAAATTCTTTTACTTTTCTAATTTACCTACAATCCAAAGGAAAAATTAAACTCACCAATCATAGACATCTTGAATTCCTTTTGCATCTCCTCTGCAAAATTTTTGTACAAGTCATCTTTTCCTCCAAAAATTATGTCATCAACATAAACCAGAACAATCAAAGATCTAATTTGAATAAATTTTGTAATACAAATTACTATTAGCAAATCCTTTCTGAAATCTTTGTCCAATCAGATACTTATCCAATCTATCATACCAAGCTCTACGTGCTTGCTTCAATCTGTGCAATGCTTTCTTCAATCTACAAATAGCATCTGGATCCTTTTTGAACTTGAATTCCTCTAGTTGTTCAATGCAGACTTTTTCCTTCAATTCTCCATTCAAGAATTTGACTTAACATCCATTTGATAAACCTTGAAATCTTTAAATGTTGCAAATGCTAAGAATATCTAGATTGCCTCCATTCGGGCAACAGGGCCATAAGTTTCATCAAAATCAATGCCTTCAATTTGAGTGTAACCCTTGGAAACTAATCTTGCCTTTTTTCCCATTACATTTCCATTTTTATCTAGCTTGTTTCATAATACCCCCTTTGTACCAACAACACTCTTGTTAGCCAGTCTAGGCACAAGTTCCCAAGTATAATTATTCTCTATATGATCAAGTTCTTTCATTTCTCTTATTTTTAATCATTGCATGCTTCTTCCATAGTTTTCACCTCAATTTTTGAAAGTAAACATAATAAAACTCTCTTGTGCTACTCTACTTCTTCTAATGATACATTTATTCTTATCACCTATAATTTGATTCTCTGAATGATTTCTCTGTACATACCTTGGGGTCTTAGTTGTAGATGTCAGAGTCTGCCTTGTCTCTTCTTCTTCTCATCCTCTATTTTATCAGACTCGTATTCAAATTGTTTCTCAAGAGTTTTTTTAACATCTTCATCAACCTTCACATTCACACTTTCAAATATCTTATTCAATCTCTTGTAACACAGGTACGCTTTTCTCTTTGTAGAATATTCTAGAAATACACCTTCATTAGCTCTATTGTCAAACTTGCCAAGGTTGTCTTCATCTCTCCGTATGTAGCATCTGCTCCTAAAAATTTTGAAGTATTTCATTGCGAGTGCCCTTCCATACCATAGCTCTTATGATGTCTTCTCATACTTCTTCTGGTAAAGAACTCTTTTAAGTGTGTACACAACTATATGAATTGATTCTCTCTAGTAAACTTTCGGTAAACCTACATCTTTGATCATTGTCATTGTTTCTTCTTGCACTGTCTAATTCATCCTTTACACTACACCATTTTGTTGTGGTCTTCTAGGGGTTGAAATTTGTCTTTTAATGTCATGTTTCTCACAAAAATTGTCAAATTTGTCAGAATTAAACTCTCCTCTATCAAATCTCAAACATTTAATCTTCCTATCAACTTCATTCTCAACTCTTGCTTTAAATATCTTGAATTTTTCAAACGCTTTTGATTTCTCTCTTAGAAATGCAACCCAAGCTAATATGGAATAACCATCAATGAAAAGTATGAAATATCTCTAACCTTGTAAGCTTTTTGTTCTAGTAGGACCACATAGGTCAGTGTGCACAGTATCCAACAAATCGGTAGATGAATGATCTTTTTCCTTGAATGGATCTCTTGTCTACTTTCCTTCGTGACATCCCTTATAGATAACATTGTCTAGTTTACACAACCTTGGTAAATCTCTTACTGCACTTGATGTACTTATCCTTACCAAGTTGTTGAAATTGATGTGACACATCCTCTAGTGCTAAAGCCAGTTGTCATCAGACTGAGATAATAAACAACTTTTTGTAGCTCCTTCAAGTTGATACATGTTCTTTCCTATTCTTTTGCCAACTGCAATAACAGTTCTAGTTTTCTTTTGGATCTCACAACCTTCATTCTTAAACACATCAAAGCCATTTTCACACATTTGTCCAAGACTCCAAAGATTATGACTCAAACCCTTCACATAGTAAACCTTGCCAGTGTTATTCTTTCTATCAAAAGTAATAGAGACAATTCCAACAATATATGTTGCCTTATCATCAATAAATCTAATTGGGCCACCATCCTATTTCTCAAGTGTTACAAGTTTTCTTTTATCACTAGTCATATGATTTGAACATCCATTATCAATCAACCATTCATTATTATTTCTTCTAACAAACAAAGCAATATTATTATCATCAAATTTCATGCAAATGTTAAAAATGTCAAATCTAGGATTTTCTTATTCTACCAAAAATAGTCTTCCTGATCTGATTCATCATCCGATATACTAGGATCTCCATTAACATAGTAGGTCTTCTTATTGAACTTATTAAACTTCTGTCGATTAGCCTTTTTCGGACACCTAGTTGCTAAATGACCAATTTTTCCACATCTAAAGCATTTACGGGGTAGCATACCTTTGTATTTGACAGTACCTTTCTTCAGCTTTCTTCCAAAGTTCGCTTCCATCTCATTTGAATCATCATCATCCAAATCTTCCTTTGTCTTTGTAACTTAAAAGGTTGTCTCAGATCTACTTTTATCTTTTTCAAATTTCCTCAACTCAAACGCAGTCAAGGTGCCAAACAACTATTCTCTAGTAAACTGTTTTAGATCATAAACTTCCTCAATAGTCGAGCTCTTGTCACTATAGCTCTCTGATAAGGTTATCAAGATCTTCTCCATCACATCTTCATTAGTAATAGTACCTCCTTGATTCTTGACTTCATTCACTGCATTGTCAACCTTTTGAAAGTAAGTTACAATATCTTCAACTTCTTCCATTCTCAAGCTCTCATATCGTCGCTTAGCTATTAGCTTCTTAGATAACTTAACTCTATCATTCCCTTCATAGATCTCTTTTAATTTTTCCCAAACTTCATAGGTAGTATTCAATGAAATAACCTTAGTCAACTCAGTTTTTTATAAAGTACTAAAAATTGCATACTTTGCTTTATCATTCTCCTCATAGGCTTATCTTGAATAGTAGGGTCATTCTGAGGTGCAACATACTTCGTTTTCACAACTTTTCAAGTAGTGTGACTGATTGAAATTATGTATCCTCAAAGCTATACTTTCCAAAAACTATAATTGGATCCATCAAACATAGGGATAGACAATTTGTGTGTCATTGGATCTACCTCAAGAGGTTAAGCTCTCTCCAAAGAACCAGAACTCTGATACCAATTGTTGAACAGGCTGAATAACTAAAGGGGGTGAATCGGTTATTCTCATAACTTTTTTTACAAACTTTATTAAACCGGTAAATACTTAAAGCAATCAGAAAATTATAACATATATGAACATGAAAGCACAAAACATCAACACTATGAACACCAAAATTTACATGGAACCCCAAGATGGGAAAACCACGAAGAAACTAATTCTCATGAAAAGAACACTGGTTAAGGTGATTTTTACAAGGGATCACTGTCAGTTTTCTCACTACATGTAAGGCTCACTGTCGGTTGGACTAACTACCTAGAAATTAGAAAGGCGCGTTGCTAGTACAAATAGGCTCACTGCCAGTACAAATAAGCTCACTACCAGAATATAAGAAATGAAAATAAATCCACCATTGAAATCACTATCACTAATAATCAGAAACACAAAATGATGTAACAATCATCTACTAGTTGCACCAACTCACATATACATCAATACATGATTTTCCCTTTTAGATTTGCATTCACTTCGCATATTACTCACATACAAGCATGTCACAATAAATAGAATCATCGCTCTCTTATATCATGCCCTGCCAACAACTAGGTCAGGCTAATTCAATTTGAAATAGGTCACACTAAAGCATTCTCACAGTGGTAAGGAATGAAATGTGGACCACCTAGGCCAATACAACACGCCTCGCTCACAACAGTATGCTACACCATCACTGAGATCTTCGAAACCAACAGATAGGATCTAAACGTTACAATGTAAATACTTCAACTGAAGCACAACGACCACTTTCTAGATAGGACCAGACCCAACAAGTGAACCACAATATGTTGCAAGATAAATGGGACTAGCACCGACACTACTAAAGATAAATCTTTACAGCACATCATCCGGAGCACAGTCTTCATCCGGAGCACAGTCTACTGAATCACCAAAACATCCAATCCGAATCAAAGCATATGATATGTTGACATCAATGAAAACCATTAATGACAACAACAATGATAGAATCAGCATCACATTCTAACAATATGTGGTCTTCATGATAGACACAGTTGCCATACAATTTTTAGCATTATCTGTTATGACTTGGGAAAACATTTATAGACCCCATATCAATGGATTCTATGAGGATATTGGCAATGAAACTTGCATCTTTCACTTACCCCTCACAATCCACTGCTTGTAAGAACATCATCCCTCTAGGGGACACTGATATAACATTGATCAAGCAAATGTATATGAGACCAACTAAAAAGCAATTCATACCAAGGAGACAATTGAACTTTTTTTTTGAAACCTCCTCTTTATGAGTTACTTTTTAGTTGACTACATAGCCACGGGTATTTATCAATGGCCTAATTTTGCAATCTTTCCATCCATTAGAAATGATGGACGAGCCTATTTCTAGCCATGTATTTTTATCACTCTCAATGATGTCTCTACTAAAGCTTTATCCTTTGTGAATAAGGTGTTTCAAACCTTTTCATGCCTGAAACTATGTGCATTGCAAAGGGTATTCACCATCTCCTGGTAATAATGTGATCTAACAATGTTGAAAGGAAGCATGTTGTCATAAATGCAACGAGAAAAGTTCTAATTTGCAGCATCTTTGATCTAATTTATGAATCCAATGGGCCTCTTTTTCATGTAACAGTCTGAAGTTAAGAATTTTGTGGCATTGACATGAAAGGATATGGACCAACTGATTTTCCCAAGCCACTAGGAGGTCCCTTCGAGCTTACCTTGGCAAGAGGATGATCAATAATTGATTTATGTCTTCCCATGTCAACTTCCTCTTGTTTTTTAATATATTACAAGGTTAGAACTTTTGGTAGTTGTTTCTTATATGGCTCCTTACAAGCTTTCATTCTATGTCCAAGGATGGCAAAAAGTGAGCTTTCACTCGATAGTATGAGCTCGTATACTTTGTTGCAATGGTTACAATACCAAAGAAAACCTCCAACACCAGACATTTGCTTAATCATTGTTGTATAACAACCTACATCAATTTTAAAAGGGCTCTCTTTATTTCAACCTCGGGCAACTGAACTAAAACTTCCACTTCCAACCATTGTGTATGAATAATGAGCCTAAAATAGAAAACTCAAAACAGTATTTAAAAAGTTTTAAAAAAAAGGCATAATAACCCCCTTAATATGCATGCAAAGTTTTAAAAAAGATAAAACTTCTTTTTTAAAAAATTAAAAAACTAATAAGTTTTTTTTTTTTTTAAAAACATGAAAAAATCATTGAAAACTTTTTTAAAAATGAAGATTTACTCACCTTTGAACATTAAATCTTCCTTCTCCAACAATTCCTAGGCCTTTGGTGCATATCTCACTCCTTCCTAGCCTTCACCTTTGAAGAAAAATGGAGCACCCTTCAAAACAAGTTTGAGATAAAAAGAAAATGGTGAAAAATGCAAGAGTTTTGATGAAAAATAAATGGAATGAGCAAATAGGGTTGAAATCGGGGTTTCAAGGGCATTTTAATGTTTTAAAAGTTGTCTTTTAAGCTAGTGGGGCCCATTTTTGGGCTCCCACTACCTGGATTTGTCCCATGTTTGTCTCAGGTGCGGCTCGGGCACTCCGGTTCCCTCTAGGTCCAACCCTCCCACTACCACGGGTTCTACTAGGTACACCCAAATACCTCCTACATTTGTCTTGAGTACAGCCTAGGAACTCAGTTGCTTGGGCCGTACCCAAGACAAACCTGGCAACGAACTCAAACTGCACTTAAACCAAAACTACACTCGCACCAAAATCCAGAGCAAAATATAACTCAGTATGTTAGTGGAGAAGGCCTTGAATATGACTTGTGGCATATTATGATAAGCCACAAACATTTAAATCTCCTCAACCTCTATGTAAACTTGTTTGACCCATTCATTGTGTGAGCCAAAAAATGTGATTATATGTTGTCTTCACTATAGATCTAGCGACCATACATTTCTTAGCATTGTACGCTATGAATTGGGCAACATTCACAAGCCTCGTCATTTTAATAGATTCTATGAGGATATTGGCAATGAAACTTGGATCTTTTACTTGCCCCTCACAAATCACTACTTTCAAAAACATCACCTCCTTAGGGGGCATTGCTATAACATTGATCAATAGTCTATTTTTGTAATCTTTCTATCCATAAAGAATGACGGAGACACCTATTTTGGACTATGTATCCTTGAACACTTTCAATGATGTCTCTATTGAAGCTTTCTCCTTTGCCAATAAGGTTGTTCACACCATTTGATACCTAGGACTAACATAATTAGGTGTATTGCAAAGGATATTCACCATATTTGCAAAATGCTTATCTAACAATGTTGGAAGGAAGTTCAATGCTTTGATCTACAACCTCTCTGATTTCATGTTTTGAAGGCCTTGTCCAATGGACCTCTATTTTGTGAAACTAAAACATTATCTTGTTTAAAAGATGGTGGCCTTGGCATGAAAGGATGTGGGTTAGTTGGTTGCGTGAAGCCGCTAGGAGGCTTCTTCAAGCTTTTCTTGGCAAGAGGATGTACAAGACCCTTTGATCTATTATTTCTCATGTTGGCATCCTCTTGTTTTTTAACATAAGCCAATATTAGATCCTTTGGTATCCCTTTTTTAATTTGGCCCCAAACAAGTTTTAATTTATCATAAAGGGAAGGTGCATAAATGAGTTTACACTCTAAGATATGAGTTTGTAGACTCTTTTTGACAATGGTTATACCACCAAAGAAAATTTCCTCCATCAAAAATTTGCTGGATTATTTTTGTATGTTGCTAGAGAGGCAATATTGCATGAAATTTAAAAGAACTCTCTTCATTTTGGGCTACCAAACAAGAACTTACAGTAATTATATATGAACCTAATATAAAGAAATATTACAAATTAACAAAACTACAATTGAAATATTAAATTAAAATCGGCATTACAACTCCTTATTATGCATAAAATTTCAAATAAATAAATTAAAAATTACTAAAAACTAAAATAACTTAATTTTTTTCATGAAGAATTTATTGAAATCTAGGAAAAAAACAACATGAAAGATTTACTCACCTTTGATAGTTAAATCTTCCTTATACAATTATTCCTAAGCTTTTGATTTACATCTTACTCCTTTGTGACCTTCACTTTAAGAAGATAAAACAACCTTCAAAACCCAAGAATGGCAACTTGGAGATTAAAAATAGTTTTCTTGATGCTTTGTGTTTGTGAAATGACTTCAAAACACCAAAGGGATGAAGTTTAGCATAAATTGCATCTTTGGGGGGGTGTTAAGGAATTAATCTTTTTTTAGTTTGGAAAACTCATTTTCTTGGCATCCCGGGTTGTGTGTATGCTTGGGTACACCCAAGCAGTACCTTGGGCAAACCCAATGTATTGGCACCACACGGGTACCTGGACCGCACCAGAATTTAGACCACAGCCTCAGCCCAAGTGCTTGATAACACAATTTGTTTCACAACTAGCTTCACTAATAAAGCAAAATAGGTCTTTTATTTAAAAAACCCACACTTTGCAACTGCTTTAGCAACATTTTTGCAACTATTTGCTTCTTCAAAACCTTTTTGTTTTTCAATGCAAAAGAATTTTATTAGATGTTTTATTAATCATGTAGAGAGGTATTTATACAATAATATAGCTTGCTTTCATCCTATTTTCTAAGCCCTATATCCCTCATTTTCCTTTAACTATAAGCTATTATACATGAGTGTTAGAAGCACAATGACTCTTAAGAATCTAAAAACATACAAGGATTAACTTAGATTAGGTTAAAATAACACTATCATTTAAACCTATTTAATATTAACCTCCTAACAACAATCAACCTATTACACACACAAACATATTATAATACCTAAAATTCCAAAAAAATCAGGACCAAATTTGCTTGGAAAAATGCTAAAATACAGGTAATATTTCTTCGTAATCACTAACCACCACCTCCTGTTTCGTATTACATTTATAGTTCACCCAAAAGGAAGGTCAACCGGAACTGTTGATTTAATGAGGGTACCCAACAGGTGAAAAGCCATGACAGTCCTTACAAAAAGGGTACTCTTATGTAATTCCTTAGCCATTCCTCATTTTGGAGGAAAGTTTTACATTCATTTAAAAGAGATCACAACAAACTATTCCCGCTCAAGATTCCATGTACTCTATGGAATTTCAATAGAAGAGGAATTTATTAAAATCCAGGTGCATTGAAATAATCACCACAATATGTTTCAGAATCAAAATTATTTGTGATGAAAATTTTGCTTTTGATTTTAAAGAGCACAAATCGACATGAGCTAACTTATTGTTTTGAATGGAGGCATGGTTCCATGGACGAAAAGAGACAACATTTTCATAGAGACAAAGTGTAGCAACTTGCCAACAAAATAATTTGTTGAAATGGAATTTTAGACTGCATCCCATATGGTCTATAACGGGAAGATGTGTTGGCCTTATTTGAAGCAACTTAAGTTTGATGCGATGACAAAAAGACATTTTGAGAATGTTGCAAATAATACTGGCATAAATGGCACTAGAATATATTGCAACTGAATATAAGCATCATGACAAAAAAATTGTAGTAGCATGAAGGGCGATTTGATATTATGGAGCTCAAGCTAGCAATTTTGGAGTGTGTTGTAGTGCAAAAGTTGTACTATGTGCTTTGCATCTTCACTACGTGGCAAGGTAAATAGCATATAATGTTATGATTGATTTTTGGCAACATGGTTTTGTGGAGAGCCTCCAATCTGCAAAGTCTGGGTAGTATTCATATTATTTTAATTGTTTCAGCATGTCATATTCAAAGATTAATTCAGTGTTTTGTAGTGCAAGACTTGTACTATGTGCTTAGCATCTTTACTTCATGGAATGGTAAATAGCATATAATGTGATAACTGATTTTTGGCAACATGGTTTGGTGGAGAGCCTCCAATCTGCAAAGTCTGGGTAGTATTCATATTATTTTATTTTTTTCTGCATGTCATATTGAAAGATCATTTGAAAGTTATTTGTGTCTAACTGAGCAGGTACATCATCTTTATGAGTAGTTAGAAATCTAATTTAGTATTAAGTTAATCACAAGGAGTTAATTACCTTACAAGTATTGTCCCCAGAATCTTTAAATGAAATCTAGTATATCAGTGACTAGGCATCTGGAATTGGCAATTTAAAACTATAATTAAAATTGATTATTCCTATTAATTGCTACTTGATTGAAACTAATTGTCATGATGACCTATCCATAGCAGCTTTAAGTGATACAGATTACATACAGTACAGATAATTGCTGAAAACACAAAACAAACTCAGTATTGTAACAAAAATGAAAAACCACCTCGAATGAGAATAAACGTTTCTCATGTTAACTGACAGGCTTCACTCCAGGCTGTAGATTAATAAACCAGGGAACAAAGCTCTACATTTCTCCTACTACGCCATTCTAAATTGGTGTACCATAATTTGTTCTTTCAATATCATTAACTCTTAAATAATAAATATCAATCATAGACCGTAAAAGAATATAATCAAATAAGCTCTAAATCTACACAAAAGGTCTTTTACAGGGGATAATAGAGACTTTTCTTGTGCCATGGAAGGCCTGCTATTGATCCACACAAGCACTGGGAAAGGTGTCATATTCTCTAGCTGAAACTTCAGCATTTTCCTCCATGTCCTTTCACATTTGTCAGTGTTAAATTTCATGAATTTGATGTTCCCCGGTGGTCTTTTTCAACATGTTTAACAAGAGAAACTGGATCACGGAAACCCCTGCTACATTTTGGGCAAATATCTGGCAACTCTTGAGAGCCACCATTTTGACTGCCTTCATGGATGCTTTCCACATGCTGAATAAGAGCAGCAAGGGAGTTGAATTGCACTCCACACCTCGGGCATTCCTCCACTAATACAGGTTGCCTGTTCTGATGTACTGGATGTTGCGTTGAGAAGGAACTAGCCTTTACCTTGCTCAAAACATCATTTGTTGCAATGCTCAACTTTGCCATTCCTGCTTCTGCAGATGCTCTCAAATTCGAAGCTGCAGCAAAAAGGCCAGAGCTCAAGGATTGTGATGCACTAGAGCTTTCCACATTGTTTGCTCTTCTTCCATTAGCCATCACTTTGTCTTTCGAGTTTTTTCCAAACATTCCATAAAAAGAAAAATTTGCATCCACTTTCTTTGGTCCTGAACATTTATGATCAGGTCCAAACCTATGCTTCAAACATACTTCTTTGCCACAGTCTCGGCATTTAAATTTGTTTGAGAATGTAAGATTTTCCTTGCAACCAGGAACAGGACAGCGTGGCTTCTTCATAACCTTGTCATAGTTGGCTGGATCACAGTCTGTACGCACATGGGTCTCCCAAGTTATGTTTGGATCCTCATTTGGAACAAGTCTGACCCCTTTCGCACACATCGGACAAACCAGAACTGTGATGTCATGCTCATTTGCATTTGGACAATGATGCTTACTGTATGTCCTGTGCTCTAAGCAGAAAACCTGTTATACAACAATAAAAATATTTTGATTTTTGAATTCTTGGTTGAGAAGAAAAATTGTTAAACTAGATGGAAAACAAAGTATCTTAAGAAAACTAGGTGAAACCGAAATTGACTAAAATATACAACAAGAGTGCCATCCATCTTAACTTCTCTGTGACCACAAGGCATAAAAACAGTGTGCATGAAGTGATTTTATGAGCATGTCATGTCATTTTGCTTACAAAAGAATCGACCATGTGCAGAATAAGTAGATATTTTAGATGCTTTGGGATGTCCTTTCATTTATGGCAGAACACATCATGGCAAGTATTTTCAAAAGGCATGAAGCTACCTCTATTGATGGCACTTGGCAAATTTGCAATGACAAGAGGGCAGTGAAGCCTTTGGAGGCTTTCGCTAATGGAACCAAGTGATTATGGCTTCACTCAAAAGCAGTTTCTTGAATTCATCTGAAGTTTTTGTCCCTCATCTACACATGCAAGAATGCTGGAAATCTTTTCCATCTACTGCAAATAACAAATTGCTCTCAACAAGCTTGATTTATCCCTCATTATGTTAGCACAACCACTAGGTTTTCTTGATGCGGTTATCCCCCCTCCTAATTCCAGAAACAAGAGCCTACTTGTGTCCAAAGATTCTGAGTTGGGTTCTAACTTCTCCCTTATCTTTCACCTTGGGAGACATTACACTTTCTTGGGTGCAAGGGGTTCCTGACGTCAAAATTGCTGAATATTTATTAAACTCAATAACAGATGATGTCAGTTATAGATCACTTGTTTGCATATATGCATGGGGAGAAAAGCTCTTTGTCAAGGAGTTTTTGTAGAGGTCATTTCTATGTGGAAAGATGTCACAAAGCTCACTTTGTCTATGTTGGAGCAAGGTTTTTCCTCATCCAATTCCAAAATGTGGAGGAACATGAATTTGTTTGGAGCCAAGGTCCTTAGTTTTTCAGCAGACATGATATTTTCCTGACCCTATGGACACCTTTCTTTGATCCTGCAATTCTAATCATTAGAAATGTTCCTTTGTGGATTTGCTAATACAATCTTCCATGGGTGATTTGAAATCCTGTGTTAATTTCAAAACTTGGTGGAAAAGGTTGGTGACTCCATCAAAATCAATGCTACTTTTTAAACAGGTTTATTAAGGTATGTGTGCTGGTTGATTTTTCCAAGCCTATTTTGACTCCATCAAGTTTTTGTCCTCCTACAGTTCCTGGACCCAATTCATCAATTATGAGGGATTGCTCTTCAGATGTCTTCTATGTAACAAGTTGGGCCATATGATTGCAGAATGTTCTTCGATTCATTTTGGCTCACACTCCTTTTGAATTGGAACATGGGTTTTGAAATCTAGTAAGCCAAAAGTTGAATATTTTATCTGGAGAAATCAAGCACAATGTTTTGAGCACTCTGCACCATCTCTGGTTTGCAACAAGAAGGTGGGTAGTCAAAATGATAGGGATTTTTAAGATATTACCAACTTCGTTTCAAGCATAGCACTACCTACTATGGCTAAAGAAGGTGTTGTTATGGAAGGAGACAATACTGTCAAAGTCACACTCTTCGAAGGATTTGGAGTTGAAGGAGCATGAAGGAAATGAAGAGCTTCTTGCTTCTACAAAAGTCCTAAAAATATCCTAATCTAAAGGCAAGAAATCCAAAGCTTATTGTGGAGTTCTAAAATTAAAAGCTCACCAGCCGCATTTGGAAGCCAAGGATTTAATTGGAGAAGATTCTTAGTAAACTAGGGAGGCTATTTTTTGAAACTATTTGGAACTATTTTCTTCAAGTTGTTGCTTCCTCAGTTTTGATGGAAAAGTTTACACTTCTAGTTGAATAAGTTTTATTCAAGCTCTTTGGGGTTGAAGAGTTTGTAGGTTCTATGGACGTCTTCCATACATTTTCGTTGTTATTTGTTTTTATGGGAAAGGTCCCCAACAAATTTTTCTCACTAATAAAATAAAATATTTCTCGAGCCATAATGATATTGTCAAAGATTTGTTGCTTATTGACACAACTTGCTTGTGCTGGAGTGAGAATCATGTCCAAAAGGGGCTGCAATATATTAGAAATAGCATTACACATAGGGTCTGCATAATAGAAGAAAAGGGGTAAAGTACAAACAAGCAAATTTTAAAGGATATATCGGGTATCCTTTACTTCACCCATTCATAGTTTCAATTAGTTTGATTCCATTGAACAATTGATCTCTTTAAATAGCATACATTGTACAATTCGCTTATGAGGTTTAACATATGTGATAAATATAGGCATATTGCACTATTATATTATCAAACAATTGCATGTGAGATAAATCCACACGATGCAACATTAACATTCCAACTCTCTCCTTATGTGAAACTAGAGGATTTGCAACACATACGGTATAACAAAGATAGTGCATTGACAAGTAAGAGAATGTCATGATGAAAATCCCTCTTTCATGAGAAGCACTTTGAGACAATTACTTCCAAAACTTAATGAGCCTACTCTTCATCAATGGCTTGGCAATTATATCCACATCCTTTGTCCCAACATAGCCAATTGAAATCTTCTAAAGCTCCAACAGTTCACAAACCTTGTGGTACTTGATCTCAATATGCTTAGTCCTTGCTTGAAAGATGGATTATTGGCAATCTGAAGAACTCTCTTTGTCATAATGAATTGTTGGCAAGTCTTTTGACACATGCAAGTGATCCAATAGCTTGTGTAGCCACATATTTCATTCAATACTTGAGCTAGTCCAATGTATTCTGCCTCAACTATTGATTCTATAATGTTACCATGCTTCTTGGAAGACCACAATATTAATGAATCTCCTAACACAAAGACATGGCTCAAAGTTAACTCCATGTCATCAAAGTCTCTTGCCCAATCTGAATCTATGTAGCCATGGAGATTCCATTGATCTCTCTTTAACTCAAGGCCAAAACCTAGAGTCCCCTTCACATATCTCAAAGATATGCCTTGCAGCTTTCATGTGCCAACTCTGGTTCCTCTATAAACTTGGCCACCAATCTAAAAGCAAAAGAGATTGCAAGCTAAGTGTGTGTAAGATCCAACTAACTTTACAGTATACTTCCATAGTCCTTACCATCTAACTTTTCTATCCTAGTATCCTTTGTAAACTTAATAACAAGATCACATGGAGTTTTGGCAACTTTCACATCCTGCATCTTGAATCTTGTCAACAATTGTGTGGCATATTTTGACTAAGAAGCAACAAACCTGTCTTGCTCTTGCCAAACTTGCAAAGCCAAAAATAGTGAAGAAACCCCAAATCTGTCATCTCAAGTTGTGAATCCAACTGCTTCTTCATTTCAACAATCAAATCGACATTGTTCCCTGTCAAAATCATATCATCCATATCGAGAGCAATAATGAGAATGTCCCAATAAATTTTCTTAACATACAAAATCAGCTTCTTGGATTTTTTTTGAAACCTAAATCCTTGAGAGATTGACCGAAATCCTCATAAGTGTGGATATTTAAGCCACCTAATGACTTCTTCAATTGACAAATGAAATGTCCACTAATTCAGAAAATTTTCTATTCCACCAAATCAGCATGAAGAAATACACTCTTTATATCCAATTGACACACTTGCCACTTATACTTTGTTGCAAGTATAAGATTTGTCCTTACCATAATGAACCTTGCCACTAGAGCAAACATCTTGGCGTAGTCAATGCCTTCAATCTATGAGTACCCCTGTCTACAAGCCTACAAGTCAAACTTTATGCTTCTCAAGTTCCCCTTCAAAGGTAAACTTGGTCCTGTACACCCACTTACAACAAACAAATTTCTTGCCTTTTGAGCTAAAACAACCCCCAAGTCTTTTCTTCATGAGAGAACCATTTTCATCCTGCATTGTTGTCTCTAAACATGAATTGTCCTCAGCTTCCTTGTACCTTTTTGGATCATGCAAGTCATGAACACTAGCCATCAAAACATGGTTTTCAAACTAGCTTCTTGTCTTTCTAGTATCTCATGACAAAAGATCTACTTAGCCAAAAGAGGCATTCTGTTGCCACTACTAAAGCATTATAACCTCTCCCATGTACTCTCCCCCCCTTCTTCAAGTTGCTCAATGATTGAGCGTACAATCCCCTTCATCTATTTTCCACAAATTCAGCATCAGGGAATCTTGGGTGAGGGAACATGCAGTATGAGCTAGTAGGCTAGGAATCATAATGAAGTTATCATCTAGTACACTGTTCCCTTCAACAAATACATCTCTCTAAATGAGTACTTTTTGCAGCATCAAATCCTGTAGTCTCCATCCTTTGGATTCTGCACCATACCAGCAAAGCTGCCTTTGTGATTCTTCACATCAAGTTTCTTCTTGTTCTCATAAAAACATTTGCATACTCAGCACACTCAACAACTTTGAAGTGAAACAAGAAAGGTTTCCAACAACTCCATTTCTCCTTAGGAATCAGTCTTTTTTGGCACTCAATCATCAGTATAAGAAACACAATTTACTGGTTCTTCCAATTAGTCTTAGGCAACTTCTGAGCTTGCAACGTACAACTGACCATCTACATGAGTGTATGATTCTTCCTCTTAGACGCCCTGTTTTATTATGGAGTACGAGGAACTGCCAATCTTCTCATAAAGTCATGTTGTTCAAGGAAGTTGGTGAGCAACTTGTTTACATATTTTTTGCAACTTCTTGATCCTTTTACCATACTGGTTTCACTTTCGCCTTGAAGGCCCTCAAGGTAGAAATCACCTCATCCTTCTTCAAAATTAAATAGTAATCAACGAAGACTGAAACATGTGTCAAAGCAGTATGTGACTTTATTAATTGTTTACCCAACAAACACCATGCACCAGCTAGAATTTCTTTGATAGTCCAAAGTCCTTCATAAAGGGTTCCCTATGATTCTTCCCATACAAATATCCTTCACAAAGAGCCTTGGGCATAGTGACACATGGTATACCATGAATCATATTGTGTCCCTTCAAGGAAGCAACACTCTAGTAGTTGAGGTGTCTCAAGTTTCAACCTCTCATGCCACAAATGACTAGCATCCTCCATTGAGGGAATTGGTGTTTGATTCTCCTTTAACCTATCAAAGATCCACCAATTATCCTACAAAGTATCACTTTCAGCGACAACGAATTTGTTCTCTTGATCCTTAATCTAACATCTATTACCAAGACAATCAATCTTATATCATTCTGCAAATTGCAGCATCAACAATAGAATCTTTATCATTCTAGAAGCATGAAAAGCATTGTCAAAGAAGCCACTTTTGAACTTTCTTGTCCCTGCACCAAGCACTAGTACTGTACAACCATTGGCAACCAACCGATCATAACAATTGCCTCCTTGTTTACAAGCCACATTCCTTCCTATGGCCAATGTGCCTGTGGGTACCCCTATCAATAACTCGATATGATGCCATGTCAACAGTACTAATCAATATTGTGTGCACCCACATCACCATAGCTTGAAGTAGATGTTGCTGCAACTTCCACATGAAACACATCCACTCATTTACCTATTCTTTCTATTTTACAAGCCAAGCCGGAAATACCGATTTACAATTACTTATATATAACCTGCAGCTGAAAAAAGGCCCTTGTACTCTGACTCATCTTTGAAATCAACCTGCTTAGAAAATCATTTGTTGTCCTGATCTAGTTTCTGATGTCTTTTCTCTTGCTACTTGTTCTTGTTATTCTTCTTTTTAAAGTATTTTCTTCTTTTGATATGTTACGCTCTTAAATGCAGACACAAGAGCTTTCAGGGATGATGAACCACGCAAATTCAACCGTTTCAATATCTATTCATCCACCAATACCTGTTTCTTTGGCTCCTCCCATGATGTGCTCTGAAGTTTGTTGTCATCCATCATGAGAGTAAAGAAATTGTTGTAAGGCACCAAAAGATTCTTCAACTTCAAGGTATCCGTCCACTTATCATCCTTCCAAGTGTCTTCACTTAGAGCCACAAGCTTGTCCCTATACTATTCTGGCTTGTTCAAGTAAATGAGGATATTGTGTTCATCTTAAACTTTGAGACTAACTAGTACCATGGTCAGATTCAACGTGTCAAAAAACTTTCTGGTGCACATCAGCAACAAAAAGCTTTCTAACAATTCAAACGTGCCAATACACCAACCTATCATTAGGCAATAAGGTATAGCTGCATCTTGTGTGACAATACCCCAAAACACATTTTCCAATATAAAAGCAATCATGTCATGTTTCAAATGGTTCACTACCAATGAGAACCAACCAATCTACGGTGCTAATGTCCAAGTGTGATGAATTTCAAATGCTTAAGGTTTTACCTCATTACCCCTAGAAGAAACCCTTATCACTCCAACCTTATGACTCCTGCAATTTGATGTTATTGATATCTTAAGTGAATTAAACTATACAGTATGCCCCACCTCCAATATACCTGGCAATAGATTGAATTGTAGTGGCACGAATGAACAATCCTCTCAATATTCCAAACCTTCCAATATACTCAAAGTACATGAAAGCAAATTGGTAAAGGAGAACAAGGTGATACAGGAGAGCAAAGTGGCACTGAAAGAAATGTTATGGAAAGCTCTCAAGTCTATCAAGCCTAGATATTTAGGTAGTAGCACCCCTCACTTCATTAGACCCTTTGTAGGAATCTAGCTTACCCACAAACAACAGGAAGAAAGGGAAAGAGAGAAGAGAAGAACATTATTTTGAGTTTTTCAGGTTTCACTTTTAGAACTCAACAAAAAGAACACACATGCTAACAATGTAAAACTAGCGACATGAAAAATATGAACGTAGTAAGCAAAATAACACCTCAAAATCATGAAATATACACCTGCAAAAACAACTAGAATACTGAATCTTAGAGGCATAGAATCTGATCTTCTGACTACACCAATGCATAGAGCTCAGGAAAAATGTAGTTAAAAAAGAATTGCTCAAAAAAATGCACTCTGGATGCTCAAGATATTGCTCATGGAATAATGCCTCCAAAGGGGCTTGCATAAACAAGTTTAGGCATAGCCCTTAGAGGCTGTCTATGGAACAAGGGCTGAAATTTTTATTCACTTCCTATATGACTAGGGGCTAGACATTCAAGCTCCTAAGCACAGGCACCATCCCCCATGCGACCAGATGTTTTAAGAGAAGAGGGCAAAATTTTAGAAGGGAAATAATTTTGATTTAATTATAGATAAAAAACCAAAGCAACTGAAAAATCATGAAAAACTATTAACATTTAAAAATTTTGACTTTGCGTTTTGTCAAGGGCTTTTTTTTGCCTTAAAGTCATGGACTGCAGATTTGTTTTTGGTATATATATATATATATATATCCATCCTCCATGTGACCAGATGCTTTAAGAGAAGAGGGCAAAATTTTAGAAGGGAAATAATTTTGATTTAATTATAAATAAAAAACCAAAGCAACTGAAAAATCATGAAAAACTATTAACATTTAAAAATTTTGACTTGGCGTTTTGTCAAGGGCTTTTTTTTGCCTTAAAGTCATGGACTGCAGATTTGTTTTTGGTATATATATATATATATAATTTACACAAAAAGTATGAAAATAAATGCAGATATGAACACAGATAATAAATGATAACAATGTCCATAGTTGAATCATAAATGTTAATGATAATTGATAATCAAATATAGTTTATATGAATATCATAGTAGCTGCCTGTTGGCAGACAGAGCCAGTTTTGGGATTCACAATAGATTTAGTTGAAAACCCACAAGGAAAGCTGATCTATTCCCATTAGATTAAAACCCTTGAAATCCTGTAAAGACAACTTAATGGAGGGCAATGGTGAAAACCTGCAAGGGCAACAAAGGTTAGAATCAAAGAAGATCATTCCCCAAGGGAAAGACACAACAAATGTCGCTGCATGAACTTGAAAGAAGCCTTGCAGTACAATCATGCAATTGCGGTGACACTACAAGGACACAATCATGAAGGAACGAGCCTAGGGATATGTCCCTATATTTGGAAAGACTATAATAACAATACAGATGTATTGCAAATAGAAAAGCACAGGAGAGAATGTAATGAAAAGACTATGTAATAAAGAACATAATGTAATGAGATGATGCATGTAAGAGAGTGTACGCAAAGAATCCGTGATGAGCACATGAAGAATATAATAGAGACTTGACTATATCCTATAAATGTGTGAATGGCATACAAATACATGTGTATTTTCTTTTGTTTTATTATGTAATCTTACCATGTATAATTTAATCTTCTTCCTTATGCATCGTGCTAAGCTAAATACAACTCTTAAATAAATAAACTCAAACTGTTGGTGTGCATTTTCTTGTCAACATTTAGTTCCACTTCAGAGAGCGACTGTTGGTGGGTATGGTGAGGATCAAACCTATGGTAGGATTTGCAATAAGTGAGGCCACAAGGAAAAGCAATTGTAAATGAAAATAGAAGGATTGCAATAATCAAAGTTAGCATCGTTTAGGCTCCAAGGGATGATGATGGAATGGGGGAAATCCTAAAATGATGCAACTCCTAAGTCAAATTCGGCCTACACTTTAAGGAATAGATAAAAAGGATTGAGGACAAATAATTAAAATATCAATGGAAAAAGGTGATCGAAGTTGAGAGAGAGAGAGAGAGTTCTCAAAATCCAAATGACTTAAGAGGAAAGCAAGAAGAGAACCTTATTGAGGAAAGGAGGTTGGAAAAAACCCAAGAAAGGGACAAAAGATAATGCAAGAGAATTAAGAAGCTTTGTGAAGCGTCAACGAAGCATGTCAAGAGGGCTACTGCAAAAAACCCAAGGAAGTCTAAGTCTATGATCACCAAACAATATCGCATTCATGCGTATTGAAAAACCAAAGTAGTCAATAACCCTAAAAAAGAAAGGCATTAAATAACAAACCTAGAGTCATGTCCCCATACTTAGAAAAGCTATAATAGCAATACAGAAGTACCACACATGAGAAACATGGGAGAGAATGTAATGAAGAATGTATATGATAATGGATATGACGTAACGAAATAAAGTGATAGTGGAATATAATGCAAAAGAGCATATACAAAGAGTGTGTAATGACAACGAGAATAGAATAGAGAGTTGATTATATCCTATGAATGTGTGAATGATGTATGAATGCAAATGTATTTTCACTTGTCTTATTATGTAATCTAACTGCATATAATGATCATCTTCCTTATACATCACACTATGGTAAATACAACTTGTCTGTATTGAATTGAATTGAATTGAAGATTTTTAATGACGTCCACGAGACCATCAGTCTAAGGGACCACGAAACACAGCCCTAAACTAACTCCATAGTCTTTTACATATCTGATCTCCTATTGTGAATCTTGACAATCAAACTAGATGTCTGCTTGATCTTATCCTCCTCAAATAAACTGTGCATGTTGTCAGCCACCAAGATGTCCCCATACTAAGCCTGAATGTCATCATAAGCCGTGCACTCGAAGAGAGTGTCATTCAGTCTCAATTGCACCCTTTTCATAGAACCTGCAAATCCTCTCCTCCCACTCCTCTTTGGGCCTTTTCCATCTACCTGTCTTGCATCTGAGATGATGTGAGTCCGTCCTCAGCTGAGCCACCAACACTCTAGGTTTACCCTTAATAGCTGCCCCAAGATAAGCCTTATCCCCATGTTCACAGGAGGGGTTGAACACTTCTATATAATGTGCCTTTTTTCGACCCATGTTATTAGACCACGTGGCAGTCTGAAATTTACCCATGACAAACTTCTTTATTTCCGTATTGGTATTCGGACAATCTTGTAGATTGATGTTCCACCTGTTAACATTTTATGTTTTGTTTTATCCAAGTCTTTTTCCTACGAGCCAAACCTTCTTCCATCGCAGTTTTGGGCCATTGTTTGTTATCCATGTTTTCAAGTTTCTTTAAATAACTTATTAACCGAGTTATCGCTGCTGCCTCCAAAGGGAAAATGCCTACTTCCGCTAATAGAATTTCATAAGGCACTGAGGCTTTGACCTTGATATTGCTAGTTATCAAGTGCTTCTAAATCCTCTCTAACTGTCTCCACCCACACTTTTTCATGCTGCCCCCCAAACCTCGCAGCCGTAAAGAACAACCGGCGTGACCAGCAAACCAAAAAGAGTTTTCTTAGTTTTTCAATCCCAAAGCTCGGTATTTCTGCATCTATTTTGAAGCAGATAGAGCGCTTTCCAACCTCCTTGTATCCTTTTTGATCTACAAGTCTCCCAGTTGAGCCTATAATGGAAGTCAATCCCCAAATATTTGTATTCTTTCACAATCTCTAACGAGCTGCCTTTGAAAAGAAAATCCGTATGTTTCTCCTTTCTTTTCAAAGAAAAAATCATGATTTTAGTCTTAGTAATGTTCACCTGCATCCCCACTTCCTGACAAAAGCATTCCAGAGCCACTAAATGTTCTCTTAATCCCTGGGCCGTTTTTTATATTAAGATAAGATCGTCGGCGTATAAAAGAAGCTTCACCACATACCCTGCCAAATGGACCCCCTCACCGTCAATTTTGTCTAACCAAGCTTCAAGTTTATCAATATATAAACCAAACAAACTGGGGGATAACAAGCACCCTTGCTTCACCCCAATGTCACTACTGAAGCACTCGGACATACCATATATAAACTCAAACCCTTGGTTCATGTTTGTGTGTCAACATTGCTAACTTTATAAAGTTTCAAAATACAACATACAAATGAACTAAAAATCTTTACTAGAGTCTACAAATGACAGACATCAAAATAGCAAAATGGAAATCGCAATAGCCATACCTTGTCATTCCCAAAATTTGAGAAAACGTTTGACATCCCCAAAACCCATCCCAGAAACAATGGTCTTATCCAATGTTTTTAAAGATTGTTTTACAAACTTTCGTGTTTTTACACTTCAAAATTTTTGCCGAGTCCTCAATCTGTACCAAATTTTAAGCTTGCTGAAACCAATTTTTTTAACTATGGTTCTGAGATTCTCTTTCAGTATATCATTATCCCTTTTATAGCAAATGAACATGAATGAAATACTATTCTAGAAAAGAAAGTTAACTCAATGAATATGCATGTCTGTAATCCACATTCCTAAAACAAAGGTTCAAAATAACTATACTTGAGATGTTTTCAGTAATGAAACAATATGCCTATGGTTGTAGAGCACTAAATGAGCTTGAATGATCTTGTGTGATCACCTCCTTCAAGCAGTGCTTCGAAATAACTCACAAATATTTAGAAACATTAACACATTGTGTCCACATGGAAATTATTCAATAGAGCCACCTCTTAAACTTGTGCAATAAAAAATTAAAGAATGTGTGAAGAAAGGACATAACATTTGTTATCTTCACATAAGTAAAGAGAAATTGATTTTCATTCATTTTTCAGAAAGGAAAGTTTTGGAGTAATAAGACTCTAAACACAGCCATACATGGCATCCTAAATATAAATTGTATTTAAGGAATCAACTTCCCTCTAGCCACAACATATTCAATTCCATGCCAACTTTTTGGCAGACATACAGAGGATTAAAGAAGTGATTTTATGCAACCCTATGCTCCCTCATATTTCTGGGATGGGTAGGGCAGGAATGGGGCGACATGTTTCCTGGACAGGTTTTTTTGAAGACCCTGTTTTAGGGGACAGCTATTAGAAAATAGGGAAAACTTTAAAATATAAATAAATTTCAAAAACTCATATAATTATATTGATTATGCACTTGTCATAGATATTATAGAACTTTTGTAAGCATAGATAATTGAAAAGGAATTATAATGTCCTTACATAAAGACATGCCTGATTGGTATGTGAATATAGGTGAAGGATTTATTACTGAAGCTTTCCTAAATCCTTCAAGACTGCATGTTCTGTTGTCAAATTCATTAACAAAGAGGAATGGTTGAGTAAAAAGATAACTGTTTATGTTCCAATGAGGCCTCAGCTGGGACATTAATAGATGGGATTGTTCTCTGAGTTGTATGTGCAGGAAATGCTTCATAAATTTTTGCATTACGAAAGTGGCATTTCCTTCCAACTATACATTAACTCATATTCAGCAGTATAATGACTATAGCATGCAAACTTTGTCTGTGGGAGTCATTATATACTGCGCAAGTTGTCCAATGCATGAAACAAAATAATCCTTGACTGTGACTTCAACTGTGAAGATGAAGAGATTTACAACAGGCGAAACATATTTTGTAGATTTAGTGATCATGATTAATCATTGGCATATTCTTGGTCAGACTTATAGTTTGGTGGGGATTTAGGGGCAACAGCCCTAGCAGCGTCGAGGGGTGGAGCCCCTACCACCAAGCCCAAATGAAGCCCTTCAAAACCACGCATACCTTCATGGTGCACACCATTTTCATATTTTTTTACATCTTAGATTGGCATGTCATTAGTTTTTCTTCAAAAGAGTAACTAAAATGTGCCTAGTTGTTTGGGCAACTAGCCATCCCCAGGGCAAAAGGGCACATTTGGAAATCCCTTGACAACCCTAGGGGTGGCTAGCTGTCCCCTGCAATTTTTTTGACGTCCCACGGACATTTCTGAAATTTTGACAAAAAATGGGACATGGTGGGGATGTTTCTTACCCATCCCCACCTCCCCAAAACATTCCTTATAGGGGACAGGATCATTTTGAGCAGGGGACGTGTCCCTAGGGAGCATAGATGCAACATAGACTCTATGATTAGCATCTTTAAACAAAAAAAATGAAATGAGAAATTCATACATTTCAATAAGTCAAAAAATGAAAATGAAAAAAGCAAGATATAAAAAAAAATGAAATCACAAATCAACTGATGTAGTTGAAAAATTACTTCAAAAGTTGCAAAATTTCATTTGACTGAATGAAGAGTTAGTGTAACATACTTACTACAGAATATTATTGCAATTGCAATGTTTAATTAGTTCTGAATTGGCATTCCCAGTCTTTCTGAAACTGTGCACAACCATCGAATAAAAATTGAAAAGAATTGCATACTGCTATTTCAATAGATTGAACACCATGCAGACACAACAAATGCAGTTAACAGGACTTTGGCTTGCACACAATTTCTCAAAAGCCAAAATGCTTAAATTCAGATATGCAACAAGTAAAAATTGCACAGCAATGAGAGTGTTCCCAAAAAGTACCCGATATAGATAGTGATTTAAGTCAAAATAGAAGAGAGATGGAAATACAGTACCAGGAACCTCAATGGTTGTAAATTTGTAATAGATAGAAAATTAGAAGGAGGATGAATGAAGTATCCTCTATTAAAGCTTACGAGGTCAAAAACTATAAGCATAGTTAACAGTAGACTTAAGTCCTCAAATTGAAACATCCAAATAATGCTTAGGATGGAAAATTCACGACACAACCTAACCCTAGAAAGATTGAATGGAGAAAAATGCAGCAGGCCTACTTGAAATGAGAATCCTAATTTGTCTTGGTTGAATTCGAGAGAATAATATAGATGCAAGACCCATAAAAGTATTTTGAATACAATAATGCCTCTGCAAGCTAGTTCAGAGCCCTAATTTTCCAAAATAGTCAATAAATATAATTAAGTAGGAAAACAATCTGTTTAAGCGTATTTAAATCTCCCTGATTGAACCACCTGCGCTACATCCAGAAATATGAAACATCAATATTGAGACAAAATGTGTACTCTTCCATTTTCCCATTTCATTTCAATACAAAAATCCATGGTCACTTGGATATGTGGGGATACAGATAGCCATTTCAAACCATTGTATGGGGGGAGTAAATGAATGTATGACTCTATTATATATAAATACTGAGAGCAGAATATGCGGTCAGGACGATGGTGATGATCCTCATTTCTATACAGGAGGTTCCTGGCGACTACATAAAAATCTAAAATCCATCTGAGGATAACAAGCAACAAATAAAAGAGCTCGCAAATCAGGGCCAGCGCATGTACAAAAAAGTGATAACCACAGGTGATCATGACATCACCCAGGTTAGCAGATTTGCGCGGAAGTAAATGGTCAAGAGCTGGACAAGCAAAATATGATATTTTTTCTTTCAAAAATAATACACTGAGTTCAGATCTAATTGTAAGAGCGAAAACCCTGGGTTCTGTTCATTGAATAGATTATGCAAATGTGAAAATTGATTAATAAATTAGCAATTGCAACCTGGGTCGATGTAGTTGTCGAAAAGAATCTTGGATTAAATCACATTGGAAAAATTGATGTAATTTTTGACACAAATTCACCATAGTTACACACTAGACCTAATATTTCCTTCAACCAACATCTTTGAGCTTGGAAAACATAAAATAACATATTTAAATTACAGAATAGAAACCTGATGGCATCTGTCACACGTAAACGGAAGGAAGTCGACGAGCTTGCAGTCATCAACAGTGCAATGCTTCCCCAGGTCAGGAAATTCAGGCGTTCCCATGTCCTTGCGGCTTTAACAGGATTTATTTGCAGACGGGCTCCTTCGCTTCTCTGCGATGGAAGAGCGAGAAAAGACATGAAAAGAGAGAAAATTGCTGGGTCAAAATACCCGCACAAACTATAGAGAGAGGGGAGAGGAAGATGATGTGTTTCTTAGAAGTTGCATATGGCAAAAATCCCATTTTTACTTCTTTTAGAAAAAGCCTGTGTCGGATTTAGTTCTAGGACTACAAGATCTATGCAAATCTGTTGTTTTCTTAACATTTCGTAATTTTTTTTTAAGGATTTTCATTTTTTTTTTATTTGGATATAATCATCATTATTAGTTATATTAATGTAGGTAGTGCAATAATGAAGTATCATGTTTGTTTTGTTTATTCTTTTCTTTTTATAGCTAAAAATCGTTTTAAAATATCATTCTTATAAAAAAAATTATAATGGTTTTTCTTTCTAGTTAAATGGAGTTAAAATTGAGCTTCTTGGAATTATTTTTATGATTATGAAATTCTCATTTAAATATATATTTTTTATAGGACAACACATTTGACTAATTCTTTTTGAGGTAATTGGAATCATTTTATAAATTTAGGGTCTATGTTTTTACTTGGGTGTTTGAATATCTTCGGTATATGGCTTCAATTGTACAAGTTTCATAGAGAAAATCAACTTTATATTATTATCATGGTCAAGTTCATTCCTTATGGGGATCCCTCCTAATAGAATATATGATATCGATTATAGTTCATATATCCAAATTAATATAAGGAGAATTCATAGTACACAAATTTTAGACATGAGTACCTAACAAATAAGGCACTTGTTTGCCATTCTATTTCACTAGTCAACTTTTGTGTGTCATCAAGTGATAAAGTTGATGTATTGTCATGATATGTTTGTTAGGTGTGACTAGGGAAATCATATTATTACAGGGAATAAAACACACCCTACAAATATATCTAAGCTTCTAAAATAATACAACTCAAAACCTAGATAATTTATGAATCGAGAATGATAACCAAATAATCTAAGACAAAAATGGTTTGAATTGATGCAAATGTATTTGGACTTAGCTTGAAATCGACACAATGTGGACTTAGAGTGTTATGACACTATAAAAGAGAGAACAAGACTAAAATTTGAAACTACGCCTAGATTTTAGGACTTGAGATGACAAAGACCTAAAAATTTAAGGATCTAGGACAAGAGCATGCCCACAATCTATTCCCTTGGCACAATTATGTAAGTGCTTAAAAAAGAATAGGCATACATACCAAGTCTAATGAAGGCCCAATAGCTTGGCACATGACCCACATATCACAAATATCGCTATATCTCTCTATTAATCCTAAATAATGGAAGCATTTAGTCAACTCGCCAAAACCCTCTTTTCCTTTTGTTTGACGCTCATTAATCATTTATTTTATCTTCACGTTTCATCACATTTAAAAGCTTTCGTTTTGACCTATAAGAGACAAAAAAACACCCATTTTGAATTGAATCGCCTTTTGTTGATCTTGTAATCACCTTGGTGATTTCATTCTAGCAGAACTAACAATCGAACCATTTACATTCATGCACTTGTTTCTTTATATGCATCCATCTTGGTATTATTTTTGGCACTTGAATTTGTTATCACTCAACCTTGTAATATGTAAAACTAACTTCACTTCACTTCACACTCACTAATTTTGGATTTAAATTTGTTAATAGATTTTTATCTTATTTTTGTAAGGTCCTTTTCTCCTTGTTAATTTTAACTTTTTCAACACAAGATCTTATATTAGCACCAACAAAAATCTCTTTATTTTAACTATTATTAAGGAAAGAAGTACCAATTTCCTTTTAAGTTCTCAATAAGTCCAATAAGACCATTATAATGTGATACTTATATACAAACTCTAGATTATGTATTCGACTACTAGTAGCTTCAAAGCTCACCTCATAGCAATCTCTTTTAGCCTAAGTTGGCATTCCTTTATATATATATTTTTTCCTATAGAGAAGAAAGGAAAAGAAGATACAATTGATTTTGTGAGGATGTCATCACCATAGAATAAAAAATATATATAGTCTTTAATTTTCAATTTTAAGGTGTGGAGTTCTTTTATTACATTTCTTTTCATTAGATAAAATTTATAGGTTCTTACTTTTAATTGTTAGATCTAGTTTAGTGATTAAACTAATTGACTTATTTTGATAGTTTTCTTTGCTTAGAAAGTTCTTATTTATAGAACAACATACATATTCAAAAGCCAACAAAACCAAGCACAAACATTTGACAAGCAAACAAGCACCAAGTCAATAAAAAATCAAGCAATAAAAAAACAAGAATAAACAATCATTTATTTTCCAACATCATATTAAATCGGCAAGTTATATTATTTGTTTTCATTCTTCTAGAAACACTTTGGATAAAAATGAAAGCAAAAATAAAATTCAAATTGTTGTATTATATATTGATTCTTAAAAGAAAAATATTCAAATGATGTTTGAACAAAATGTAAAGAAATACAAATTAATGACTTGCATCTTACTTCATTTAGAAAAATAGTTTTAAATCATATTAAGTTGCTTATAAATGATTCACACTAGAAAAAAACTACACTCATACAAACTTTAGTATTAATTACAAAATAATTTAATAATCATTTGCGCATTTAAAAATACAAAAGAATATATCGGTCCCTATTTATTTCATGAATCATCATGGTTTTAGTGTTTAATTTAGTTTACAGACATCATTATATGAGAATTCAATGTAGACACAATTTAGGTCCTTGTACATTGAAGTAGAGAGCTCCAAAACTTATTATGCATTCAATAAGCATGTAAAATTCGAGCAACCAAAACATCAATAAAATAATAGAAACAAACATAAATAATTTGATATCTATATACAAGTGAAACTTAAAAAAAATAACATATCCAATTAACAACCATAAAAGCATTTTCTATACATATATTCTTTACCTTGGCCATAATACACATATTATGCTCATGTCCAAGTGTTAAGGATGATTAGGTTGAAACCACACAATGAGAATCAAGAGAAAACTTGCCCTCGCCCGAAATCATTAAAGAAAAATAGGATCAAACCATACAAAAAAGATCAACAAGAGATAAATTAGTAATTGTTCATCAAGCTAACAAAACTTGATGTGTTATTTGAAGTAGAAACTTGTCATCTTAATCTATTTTTAGAGAACACTCTCCAAGAACTCAAATCCTAAACATGTTAATATTTAATGTCTCAAGTAAAATAATTTTTTGAAGTTATTTAAATAAAAGAAGAAGAGAAAATCTGAGTCAAAAACATATTTTCCAAATCATATAAAATTATTTTTAAAAATAATTTTAAATACCTACAAATATCAATTCCTTCACAATTCTATGCACCCGATTTGACAAATGTGTGTGTGTGTGTGTGTGTGTGTGTGTGTGTGTGTGTGTGTGTGTGTGTGTGTGTGTGTGTGTGTGTGTGTGTATTGTGATGTGTAAATTTGTACCTGCAAGAATGCTGCACACAACCACTCAATAACTCAGTATATCATTGGTTAGCAAACTCAATTCAATGAAATCAACACAAAACCACATGAAATCGAATTATTGCTTTCTAGACGTGAAGATTGTAATCTAATTTGAATTTTTCTCTCAGACTAAGCACATTAGATCATACAATTGACAATCATGAAATGGAAGATTCAAGATAAAATGCCTAAAATGTGTCAAAACATGTTCAATTATACATTATTTGGATCAAATACATGAAAATTGAACTAGATTAGCTTGCTAAAGATGAACTAGATTAATTCTAGAATGAAATTGACATTATTTCTATGCTTAAATTCTTTATGCTCCTATATGAAATGAGCTTAGAAAGGCTTCATTATATAGAGTTTTCTTGGAGGGAAAAGGCTCCAAATTTGAATTTGAATTCGATGGTTGAGATGCATCCATGAGGGATGGTTGAGATGCAAGTTTGTTTGATCCATGTGATCACCTCTCATTGGTTAGAGGTTTGACTTTTGAGGCATTTTGAAGGAATATTAATAACTTGAATTAATTAATTCCTTTTAATTAATATCCTTAGTCATGTATTTAAAATTTTGATTTGATTTAATTCCCCAAAGGTTAATTGAAGATTTAATGCCTTTTGATGAATGCCTCTTGATGAGTGATATTGGATTGTTGATTTTTGATGAATTATATATTTAAACCGATCTATTTTAATTATAATTGTGATTAGCTTTGAATTGACAGTCTTGATTAGGACCTGGGGGACTTGATTTTAGATTAGGACTTCTGAGTTTATCAGACCATTTTCAGGTGATTACATTTGCCCTCTTTGAATTGACATGCAATTAGCGTGTTGATTCAAAGAACATCTTGTTGTTGACTAGTGATCGAATAGTTGGATATGAAGTGATGCAACTACTCTCAATTTAGAAATCGACTCCGAACTTGATTGAACAAAAAGTGATTGAAGCTACTAGAGATTCTTTATTGTTTAATGAGACCAATGTAGTGATTAGGAGATCAATTTGATGTGGTGCGATGAAATTGATGTCCCTGAGTGTTGCTGTCAGACGATAGATTAAGACCAAAATAATTAATTTGATGTGAAGCGATGAAACTGATTACCTATTAGATTGTTGAGGATAATAACACCTAATCAATTTGATGTGAAGCGATGAAACCAATTATTGTTACAGTAATGTCTGAAATCTTGATCCGATGCTCAGTTTGATGTGATGCGATGAAACTGATATCTAGCAAAGATTTGAAAAAATGATCTATTTGATGCGAAGCGTTGAAACTGATCACTATTTAAGCTTTTGATTGTTTCAAATGAAGATGTACTATCAATTTGATGCAGTGCATTGAAATTGATCACTCCACTGATGCTTAAAACTTGAAGTTTTTTATAAGAGCGAGCAATTTGATATGAAGAGATGAAATCACTCATTCCAAGATTTGATGATGTTGATTTGATTATAAAGGTCTGATGAAGATTTCCCCAGTTGTTGGAAATTTGATTTAGTAATAGGATTGCTTGATTAGACTGATTGATAATGCTCCCTTGGAATCAAAATGGACATGAGATTCGCTTGATTTCCAGATAAAAACCTCTAGATGAGAGTGATAAGCTTGGAATGAAGATTTTGATTCCAATAGAAAAGATAGTGGTCAGAACCATGAATAAATTGCTTCTTGTTTGGTCAAAATTGGACTCCGTAGGACGAAGTTAGAACCAAAAAGGTGCAATAGATGAGCAATAGTATGGGTTAAAAGTTTGAAATTAATTACCCCAAAAATGAGATTAAATAGGTAAAATTTCAATAATCACTATTCATTTTTACTATTCATAGTGAGAGAATTGTAGAGCTCAGAGAGAGAAGATGTCGATCCCCCTGCATAATCATCATTTCGAGATCGTCTGACGACATGAGCGACCTGCCCACTACCCTCCAGTGGTATGTCGTAGAAATCCTACTTTCAATTTTGAAATTAATGCTTGTTTTTTCTTTGATTTTACAAGTTTCCTTTGTTTTCCATAGAATATCATTGTCATTAGGTTAAATATTGTTTCCCGTTTGTTTTAGCATTTCCAGTATGTAGAATAGTGTTTCTCGTTGATGAAATATCATTTTCGGGGACATGTCATTTCCAGTTTTTAAGATATTGTTTCCCATCCAAGAAACATCATTTTCGGGATACTGTATAGTTTCCAGTAATTTAACCATCATGTCTGGTTAAATAGTGTCTGCAATCCCTGGAATATCATTTTTAGGACAGTGGGCGGAAAACTTAGTTTTTAAGTCTGAAAACTTAGAAAATCTGGATGTCTTGGCTGTCCTGAACTTGTTAGAGTAGTCATTTGCTGAGTGTACCCTATTTTACATCCATGTTTACCCCAAGTCTGATTCTTCAATTTTTTTACCTTTGTAGGTTGATACTGGTACATTGCAGACATGAGCACCGTATCCCCAAGTTTTGTCATTGACTCAACAATTATCTGTTGAGGACCGTAGAGATATTGCCCATTGTGGTCTGGGATTTTTGTTAGATATGCCCGAGTATAGGGTGAACCGCGGTTTACTAACTGCACTGATAGAGAGGTGGCATTCCAAGCATAACACCTTTCACCTTCTGGCTAGGGAGATCACTGTTACACCTGAAGATGTATGGAGGATTCTCCGCATGCCAGTTATGGGAGAACTGCCTTACTATGATTCGACTGGGCAAGCTTGTATAGATGCTTGTGTGAGAGTCTTTCAGGATCCATTGGTGGTAGAGCGCCATATTACTTGGGAGCGACTAGAGAGACAGGGTCTCGCACTGCCAGGCGTGTAAGAAGGATTGATTGGCAGTTTCCTTGTTCCAGATAGGAGTGCATAGGGTTTTTTTGTTGGATAGGGTAGACTACTTGAGGATTTGTTGCAGAGTCTATGTCATTTAGCCTGGGGTACCTGTCTCCTAGCTCATCTATATCATGATCTACACCAGGTGTTCTATCAGCATGATAGATCATTTTCTATTGATTTGATGCTATTAAAGATATGGGCATGGGAGCATATCTCAGTTACACATCCCGTTGTAGCTCAATCTTGTCAGTCGGGCTCTCCCTACATCTATATGTATGATGGAGATATGGTGCAGCCCTACCTGGGAAACTTGGAGTACTAGAGACAAGCAATGGATGATCTGACAATTGTGATCTAGAGTCCGTACTTATACTGTGAGGAGTGGAGGAGCGATAGGCAAGAGATGCCTTTTGTTTGCACAGAGTGGTACCTGATTGGATGCACCATCTATATTGTTGAGAGATTCATGGTTACACATGTCTTACGCCAGTATGGTATGGCACAGCCGATGCCCCAATGCATGGTAGCTTATGCTTGGTCTAGGGATGATGAGGCATAGTGGGGGCCTAGATTGAGATATGAGACTGCATTTACTAATCATCAGCGGTTAGTACCTGTGCGTTGGGATCTTTCTCCTGACATTATAGATGTTGGGATGACTCCATATTTTTCTGCATACTTTGCACAACATCCATTTCCAAGGTTGACCTCTCTTGATGAGGCAGTGCCAATGATGGTTGATGAGGCTGAGGATGGTGGTGATGATGACAGAGGTGGGGAGCCATCAGGGCTACTTCTCATAGATGCTTTAGCAGTAGTGATGAGAGTGGTGGTGGTAGAGGTCATGGTGGTCAACCTAGATAGGTCAAAGTTTAGGTTATAGGTCTAGCACAACTAGTGGCTACCCAGGCACCATCTACCGCATAGATTGCTTTTTCACAGGTTCCTTTGGCTTCACAGGTTCCTTTTGCTTCACAATTTCCTTCTACATAGGTTCTAGCTTCAGGAAAGATGTCTTATGTGACTCTTGTTACTACCTCTGCACATGTTCCACCCCAGGTGAGGGTGACAAAGTCTACTATCACAGGGATTCGTCTAGGTGTTCAAATTGGTTCTTAGATGGGTACCCCACCTCTATAGTGGAGTACTAGACATATAGGTCCTACAGGTGTACAGGTACCAGGCCCTAGGCCGACAGGTGTACCAACACAGGGTACAAGTGACACAGCTTTGATTGCACGGCTCCATAAAGAGAGAGGTTAGTTATAGACCAGGATAGCAGTGTTACAGGCCCAGTTGGCTGATAGAGACAGGGCCTTAGATATTGCACAGAGAGATGCCACCTTGCAATGCAACAGAGCATCATATTATCAGGCCGCATAGTTTTCAGTAGTACCAGATCCTACTGCTAGAGTTACACCTTTCTCATGAGCCTCAGCACAATCAGAGGGTCTCGTACCTAGTAGATCAGATGCTCCTCCATGAGGACCACTAGGGGATGATACATCTAGTCATTCTTGATTGATTTGAGCTATTGTCTACGTTTTTTATGATGATGTATTGATATTTCTGTGATCTAGTACCATTTTTCTCGATTTGGACTATGTATCTCATGGACATTATTTGATATATGATGACATTCTCATGTTTTGATTCCATTTTATCTTTGTCATTGATATGCTATGCTTTATGAGATGATTATGATTATGTTGTGAGCACGTTCTTTGATTTCCTTAAGCTATGGACACAAATGTATGGATGCATTTTTGTGTATATTTTTTATGCATGGATATGATGTTAGGTTAATGCTATGGATGCATATGTATGAATTGTAATGATAATAAATGAAATGCAATGAACATGATTATGCAAATGATGATTTTTTATTTCAGTGATTTAAAAATACTCAATCATAAGAGAAATGATATCTTGTTGAATGTTTGAAGTTTTCTTTTCCATCTTTAAATGTATTTTATGATAGCCTTTCATAGCGGCGGTTCTTATAGAATCCATGAAACTCCTAGAATGCAATGCAACACCAAAATGCAAATAAAGCTTCTATTTTCATGTCATTCATTTTGTGCTTTTGTTTCTTCATTGGGATTTTTGTGAACCCCGAATTTGATACAACCAACATTGATATCCAAATTATCATGCTAGTATGAATATAACCATTCTTTGATACAAGTACATACAATCATCACTAGTACTTAAGTGACTATCAGAATATGAATATGACTTGTGTAAGATGTTTATTTTAGTACAACCACCATGAATAATTTCTTTATTCTGATGATATGAATACTAATGAGTTAAGTTTTGATATTGCATTTTGACATAAGAATCAAGATATAGCAGATCATGATGTCATGAGTATCAATTGTGTTAACAAACAAACATCAAACAAAGAAAATATCATATACCTTCCTCGACGTTCTAGTACAAATACTCATGGAATATATCTGGAGATATGATAATCAACAATTGATAAAGATAGCAATCAGTCTAACATGGGTGTTTGCTTTGGTCTCAAAATCAGAGCCTTTCATGTAGCTTTAGATTTTTCATCATAGACCTCGTTAAAAACCAATGTAGATCACAAGCAGAAATCAAAGACAATATCATGCCCCCTGTCCTTATGTTTCTAGCATTCATAGCATCAGCGAAAAACTCGGGAGATATGATAAGAAAAAAACCAATAAAGAACAAACAGTCATGCAAAGAAAAAAAATCCCAACTCTTTCATTGTTTCTCTACAATAGACAAGTCATAAAGTCACTCAGAAGTCAGAATTCGTGGAAGCAGATGAGAGGATTGATCATTTTTGTACTTGTGTTTAGATTCAATATGATCATGTTGATAACAGGATGAGTGTTTAAGAAACAATGTTTGCTTTGTTGATATGAGATGTGACTTGATCAATGGTATTGAGAAATACCTTTGCTTGATTGGTTGATTGATGATATTGAATAAATATTGTTGGTTGATTGATTAGGGTGGTATTGAAAAATACCTTTGATTGAAGTGATTGCTTTGAAGCAGATTGGAATTGTGTGTTCACAAGAAAGATAAGATTGGATTCCAAACCATGGAAGTGATGTAGCAATCAACTAGGAATGTGTTCTTACTTGTGTTGGCTCAAAGGTCTTGAAGCGCTTGTTGAAGAGATATTCGAGCTTTGATAGACAAAGCAACGAGCTGACAAATGGCGCATGTTTACTAGGTTCTCACCACTCGTAGGAATGTTATTTTCTACCAAGGTGCCTATTTACCAGGTTTTCACCAAGGCACAATTTTTTTGCTCTTTTTGCTTTTTCTCTTTTATTTTTTATTTTTGAGATTTATGATTGTTTTTTATGTCATTCCAGCGCCTTTTTGCCAGGTTTTCACCGGGACAATCATTTTTTCAGCTTCTTTTTCTTCTTTTTAGGATTTTTCAGGACTTTTTCCACTATTTTTGTATTTTTCAAAATCTTTTCCACTGTACATGGCTATAGACAACATCTTAGGCATAGAACCGCTTTAGATTTTTGGTGTTTATTGGATTAGGAAGTGTATCTCCTTCTGTGGTAGCTAGCTGATAAGCCCTAGAGTTGAATATTGTTATGATTATGAAAGGCCCTAATGAGTTAGGTTCAAACTTGCCCTTCTTTTCTCTATATTGTTGAATTTTAGTATTTTCTCGTAGCACTAGATCTTCCACTTGGAACTCACGAGGTTTAACTTTCTTATTGTACTCTTTTTCCATTCTCTTCTGATATCCTTGTATATGTTCAAAATCATCTTGACGTCTTTCAGCCAATTGTTTGAGGTGTTGTAACTGTGAAACCCTATAGTCATCATCTATGATCAATCCTCTTAAAGATACTCTCAAGGATGGAATTTCTATTTCTACTGGAAGAACTCCTTCAACACCATAAACTAAAGAATAAGGAGTAGCTCCCATTGGGGTTTTGATATGTGTTTGATAGGCCCACAAAGTTGGATTGATTTGAACATGCCAATCCCTACCAAAATCATTAACAATTTGGATTAGAATCTTAAGGATGTTTTTATTGCTGGCCTTTGCCTATCCATTTCCCTGAGGATAATAGATGGAGGAAAAATGCTGAGTGATTTGAAACTTGTTGCAAAGTTCTACTTCTACTGGAAGAACTCCTTCAACACCATAAACCAAAGAATAAGGAGTAGCTCCCATTGGGGTTTTGATACGTGTTTGATAGGCCCATAAAGTCAGATTGATTTGAACATGCCAATCCCTACCAGAATCATTGACAATTTGGATTAGAATCTTAAGGATGTTTTTATTGCTGGCCTCTGCCTGTCCATTTCCTTGAGGATAATAGATGGATGAGAAACACTGAGTGATTTGAAACTTGTTGCAAATTTCTCTTACATCCTTGTTTCTGAATTGTTTACCATTATTTGTCACAATTGACGAAGGAAGACCATACCGACAAATGATGTAATTGAGGATAAACAATGAGATTTGTTTTCTTGTTGTTGTGATCAAGGGTATAGCTTCAACCCATTTAGTAAAGTATTCAGTTGTTGTAATGATAAACTTGTGACCATTAGAAGATGATGGATAAATCTGACAAATGAGATCAAAATCCCACTTCTAAAAAGGTCAGTGTGTGATAAAGGGTAACAATTCTCATGCTGGTGCATGTATAAGATTGCCATGTATCTGACACTTTTTGCAAGATTTTGAGAACTTAACAACATCTTTCTCCATTGTAGGCCAATAGTATCCAAAATGTAAGAGTTTATAAGCCAGAGTAAGACCATTTGAATGTGATCCCCAAATACCTTCATGGACTTCGTGTAAAATGTTGTTTGATTCTTTGAGATCTAAACATCTTAGTAAGGTACCATCAAAACCTCTTCGATATAAATCATCCGCGATGATCACATGTTTGGAAGCTTGACGAATAAGATTTCATTTTTGGTTCTTGGATATACCCTCAGGTAAAACATTTTTTTCAAGATAGTTATGGATAGGTCCATAACGAGGGGAGTCACAACCTACAATTTGGCAAACTAGCTTGGAGTTAGGACAGTTATAGGAAGGATAAGATAACTCATCGACTAGGAATTCATACCGTGCTTAATTATCAGATAATTATATAAGAGACATGAGATTATCCATTGCATCGGTCGCTTGATTGTTTAATCTAGGAATATGTTCAAATGTTATGTCGATAAAATACCGCTTCAAATCATCCACCATTTTTTTGTATGGCACGAGCTTATCATCCTTAGTCTGGTATTCATTAGTGATTTAATTTATGACAAGCTGGGAATCACCATAGACATGTAGTGTTGTTATCTTCCATTCTAGTGCCATCTTTAGTCCATTTACCAAGGCTTCATATTCCGCGATAATGTTAGTACACAGGAATAAAATCTTGTAGGCCTTAGGTATAGTGTATCCTTGAGGAGATATGAACACGATACCTGCTCCAGATCCATGCTTTGTGAATGATCCATCAAAATACATCTTCCAGGAGTGTTCTATAATCATTAGGATTGATTCATCTGGGAAATCAATAGTTAAAGGAATATCCCCTGATAGTGGTGCATCTGCTAATTGATCCGCAATGACTTGTCCTTTAAGAGATTTTCTTTTGACATATTCAATATCAAACTTGGTTAGTATCATCACCCACTTGGCCAATCTACCAGTTAAGGTTTCTTTGTTCAGGAGATATTTCAGCGGGTTAATCTTGGCCACCAACTTGATTGAGTGTGCCATCGTATAATGCCAAATTTTTTGAGATGCAAATACTACTGCTTTTTCAATTGGTGTGTAGTTAAGTTCATATTGCACCAATGTTTTGCTGATGTAATAAATTGCACGTTCTTTTCCAGTTTCATCTTGTTGTGCTAATAGTTCCCCTAGTGAGGTATTAGTCACTGAAACATACAATAGCCATGTGTTTTCCTGCGATTGGAGCCTTCAGGATAGGTGTATTTACCAGATATTGATTTAGTTGATTGAAAGATGTTTCACATGCTTCATCCCACTTGTGTGTGATACCTTTGTACATAAGCTTGGTGAATGGTTGAGATTTATCATCCAATTAAGCAATGAATCTCCGGATCGATTGTAGCTTGCCTTGTAGTGATCACACGTGACTGATATTTTTAGGTGGCAGAATTTCAATGATAGCTTTGACCTTCTCTGGATCAACTTCAATTCCTTTAGCTGAAATAATGTACCCTAGCAGTTTTCCCGAGGTACCTCCAAATGCACACTTTTTTGGGTTCAAGCGAAGTTTGAATTGCTCCATTCTGTCTAATATTTTGGCTAAATATTGCAGATGATCTTTGCGATGATGGGATTTCCCTAAAGTGTCATCTACATAATCTTCCATGTTATTGTGCATCGTATCATGGAAAATTATTGTCATTGCTTGTTGATATGTTTCTCTTGCATTCTTGAGTCCAAAGGGCATGACATTCCAACAAAAAGTTCCACATGGAAAAGTAAAAGTTGTTTTATCTTGGTCGTCAGGAAATTTTTTTATCTGATTATATCCGGAGAATCCATCCATTAGCGAAAACATCTCATATCCTATTGTGAGATCTACAATGACATCTATGCTTGGTAAAGGAAAATTGTCTTTTGGACATTTATCAAATTTCCAAGTAGTTTATCATCTATGGCAATCCTTTTATCATTTCTGGGAGTCTTTTAGCATCTCTAGTCATCCTTTCATCATTTTTGGAGAATCTCAAATCGTTTGTTGTTGTCCTTGTATCGTCTACGGGAGGTATAACTTTGGCTTTTATGCATTTATGGTAAAAGAGTTATCGTTTCCTGTGCTTTTTATCATTTTTGGTAAAAGAGTTATCGTTTCTGGTGCTTTTCATCATTTTCAGTAAAAGCTTTATTGTTTCTGGGTAATATTGGTTTAGGTCTCTATTTTATCGTCTGAAAACCAGAGAGCAAAAAACATAGTCTTTTCTTTGACGAATTCTCTTTCTAATCCTCTAACTTAGTTGTGGTTGTGATTTTGATCATTTTTTGAGTAGCCTAACATGTTTTGCAGGATGATTGTCAAAGTTTCTACAGAGAAAAACTACTAATGAAGTGTTTGCAGGTTGCCATGCTAAAAGATCAAACAAATTTATTTAACACTCAATACAATTTCTTGAATTTTGTAATTCGGATAGAGGATTATGCTCTTTTCCCTTTGGGAAAATCAGAAACTCAAACCCCAAATTAAGCTTTGTGGAGAAATTGGAAGGAATGAATCATTTATTTTCAAAGCAAAGTGTTTGATTAATTTCCTTTGTAGGCACTTAACATCAAATTTTAAGGTTGATCTTTGATTTCATTAGAGGATTATGCTCTTTTCCCTTTGGGGAAATCAGAAACTCAAACGTGAAATTGAAAATTGATTTTTGATTTGAAGGAATGAACAATTTTTTGGCGTTCTTGATAGGATAAAATGTTATTGAGTAGGAGATTATGCTCTTTTCCCTTTGGGAAAATCATAAATATAGACCTCTTTTCAATGCTAATCCTCTTTTATTGTTTTCATCCTTTAGTTGGGCCTGTCGATGAGAAAAAAATCTCTCGGGACGACCCACGTGAGAACGAGGTGTGAGCCACACCACTCCAACTCATGTTAATCAAATTTACTCTTTGGGGCCAAAGTTTTGGGAGTCGGTTGGAATTTGAGCTTATACTCAGCTCATGTCTAACTGAAGTGTGTCTTAACAGTCTTAATCACGTTTACGTGACCACTTTTGTCAAGACGCTCTATGGGGCTATACGCCTGAATCGCACTTGCGCGAATTTAGAGGATACAATCAAACGGAGAACCTTACTAAACACTCTAGGCTTAGAAGCTACCTGGATCACCCCTGAAAGGTGATAATCCATGTGCAAGGAAAATAGTAATTGCCCCAAGATAATCATCATTTCGTGCCCCCATTTGCGTTTGGAGTTGGATAATATGACATCATGACTGGAGCCATTGCGTGTTTGGTGATGGTCCTATTATGATTAGCATTTGGGTGTGTACCTGAGTCTACAAGCAAGGATTTTCATGCTATGCCAATTTTATAGGAATAGTGCATGTTTGTACCCTAATAATCACAAAACTCTAAAAAAAAAAAAACCCCTATCAAGACATGATAAAATCACTGAATGCTGCACACAACCACTCAACAAGTCGTTATATCATTGGTTACCAAAATCAATTCAATGAAATCAACATAAAACCACATGAAATCGAATTATTGCTTCCTAGACGTACAGATTGTAATCTAATTTGAATTTTTCTCTTAGATTAAGCACATTAGATCATACAATTGACATTCATGAAATGGAAGATTCAAGATAAAATGCCTAAAATGCATCAAAACATGTTCAATTATGCATTATTTGGATCAAATACATGAAAATTGAACTAGATTAGCTTGCTAAAGATGAACTAGATTGATTCTAGAATGAAATTGACATTATTTCTATGCTTGAATTCTCTATGCTCCTATATGAAATGAGCTTAGAAAGGCTTCATTATATAGAGTTTTCTTGGAGGGAAAAGGCTCCAAATTCGAATTTGAATTCGATGGTTGAGATGCATCCATGAGGGATGGTTGAGATGCAAGTTTGTTTGATCCATGTGATCACCTCTCATTGGTTAGAGGTTTGACTTTTGAGGCATGTTGAAGGAATATTAATAACTTGAATTAATTAATTCCTTTTAATTAATTTCCTTAGCCATGTATTTAAAATTTTGATTTGGTTTAATTCCCCAAAGGTTAATTGAAGAATTAATGCCTTTTGATGAATGCCTCTTGATGAGTGATCTTGGATTGTTGATTTTTGATGAATTATATATTTAAACCGATCTAGTTTAATTATAAAATTGTGACTATCTTTGAATTGACAGTCTTGATTAGGACCTGGGGGACTTGATTTCAAATTAGG
>MU223425.1:3061474-3076958 GCA_018584345.1 Thuja plicata
TATGGTGTAAAAATAATTTTTAAATAATAATGGATTGTTATGGCAATCATGAAATATTTAGCAACATCCATACAAAAATAGAAATAACAAGAACAAAAAGTTAAAGATAAATTGATAATCTCATTGGAATACTACCCATAATCCCAAATTGTACCAACATGTATCGTGAAAGATATAGATCTAAAATGATGTTCTTGGGCACTAACAAAAGAAATATAAATAGTAACAAACACTTACAACAAAATGAGCCAAACTGTAATCCAACACTTACAAGCAAACACAATAAAAACTACTTGAAATTGTAATCTCATAAAATTTTGTTACACTCCTTAGATAAGAATATCTCCTAAATAAAAGGGGTTTTATCCTTTGAATCTTAAAACTCATATTTTTTCCTCTACAAACTATAACCTTCTATGGGTTTTCCCAAGATAAGGTAGAAGATAATCATAATGAAAGCAACAAGAGGGTAGATTCATGTCTTTCATGTAATGAGTTAGACCTTCCAATTTTTCAGACTCAGACCAACCTCTACTTAGCTCCCTTAGGGTCATACAATGTGGTTTTGGGGATTAATTGGTTGGCTAAACAATATTCTATTTTCAATTGTGAATATAATATTATTATAATTTAGATCACTTTGGGAATTATGTTGAGATTCATGGCGTTAGGAGACTTGTTAAGCATAAACAAATTTCAACTATATAACTCAAGAAGGCCTCAAGGTAGGGTTGTTCTATAGATGCCATCCAAGTTAGTGATCTTGACAACATGAAACGAATATTTGATTAATACCCTATCCTCAAGGAATTTTCAGATGTGTTCCTAGTAGAGTTAATAGAGTTGCCACCTAAGAGGGATTTTGACTTTTCAACTGAGTTGCTTCTAGGGATTAGTGTCAATCAAAAGCTCCTTGTAGGATGGTCACTACAAAATCATAAAAATTGAAGGCACAATTGTAGGAATTGTTGAACCAAGGATATATTTGAAATATCCCCCTAGAATATTTGCTCCAAATTATTTCAAATGTTCCACAGGAATTTATATAAATATTTCGCAAGAAAATTGATTTATATTCATCCAACAAATTATATTATAAACCATGTAATATCAGTCTGAAATAGTGGTCTAAGATTAAATATGAACATTGCCTTCAAATAGATAAATCATTGCAATCTTATTTACCAAACAGATTTGAAATACCTTGTAATATTCTCAATTTGAGAGCTTTCACATACGATTAAAAAACTAAATTATTATTAAAAATTGAAATTTATTTTAATAAGCGATTTCCCACCAAACCACCTTATGGTGTAACATTACAAACCCAATAGAAATAATTTTCCACGAATAATAATACTGGTTGATAGTCAATGAAGATGAACGACATAGTGATAGCAACAATCTATTACCGTGATTAGACCCACATCGATGGAAAATCCATGTTTTGATATTTAAGATTAGCTAGCAGAAAGAACACCAATGTTGTCCAAACTAAAGTGTAATATCAGGCCATTACGTGGAAGAAGGAAAAGTCTATATGTATTTATCGGAGATCATATCCATACAAGTGTATAAGTCGACCGTATTAAGACAAGAATGGTAATAAAATAAATAGCATCACATTAATGAAGACATTGGTTGCTATTAAGGTTAAGGAGATGCGATTGATGGTAATCCACTATTGAGAATAGTAAGCCAAAGGGATATCACCAATGATAGCAATGCTTTAGTGATAAGTGGTGACTCTTCATTAATATTGTTAATGATGATGGGAGGTACCATTGATCGATCATATATATATTGCAAAGAGGAGTGAAGAATTAATATTTTATAAACTTATATTTTCCCTTGTGGAAGCGCTCAATTATAGAGCATAGAAGGTTGCAATAGCAACCGTTGGTGCAGGGATTTGATTTATATATCAGAGATGACATCTAAATTGTGGAGCATACATTATTATTGATATCAGAGACGACTCATATATTAAAGAAGTTGCATATACAATTCTAGAATATCAAAGACAATATATCTCTGCTTGAGATCATTTTAGCATCATGTAATTGCATCATACATTACATACAAAAGATCAGATACAACCATACATAGTATTGTGCATATATTATATTGTTATATCGAAAACAACCATATTGTAAATTGCATTCTCAGTGTATATTAATGTTCTAACATATGCATTTGGATTTACCAGTAATACATATATTTGTGTGATCGTCATTGTATTTGCATTCACATTACATTATTTATTGCTTGTTTGATGAATTGAATAATCATTTCAAGGATGAATTGCATAATTCACGTAGTGTCTCATATAATCCAAAAAGTGGACATTACATACCTCTATTGTTGCAAGTATGTCTTTAGATGAAATCTTCACAAATTTTCCCAGTTGTGAACTTTGTCACGAATTCACCTCCAAATATGAATTGGGTTTCCATCTAATCCACTGAGAAATTCTGAAGATTTCCATCCTCAGGTTTTGAAATTGAAAGCCAAAGCTTTCCAAAATTCTCCATGAGAAAATAATAACCAAATCTAATCCAAGCATAATGAGAATGAGCCTCTCAATGTTCTTTTAGAGCACATCCTTGCGACTCTTCATTTTCCTTCCCCCAGTCTCTTCATATTCATTTTCTCTATCTTTTTATTTTCCCTCTTTTGAATTAAAATGACTTTATTAATTTCCACCAAGCTCCATAAAAGTCTTTTTAATACTTTATTAAATAGTTAAACTAAGTTGTCATTTAATTTGACAACATAAAATTTAAATATTTAATTGACTTCTAATGTCCCAAAAAGGGGACATTATAGTCCCTCTTCCCAAAGATTGCTTTCCCTCAAGAAATCTGCACCTGTGTGTTGAAACCAAATGCCTGGATTCCATATCAACCTCAAGAATGTTGCTCTGTCAATTTGTTGCGTTACTTTGATATTAAAAACACCATTCTTGGAATTGTGAAGCCACTCCTCAAAATCTCACTAAAGTAATACACCAAACATGCCAATGTCAAGATCCTAAATTATCATGTTGTCACAACTATCAAATAAGAGGAGACAGTAGTATCTCAAGGAGCTATCAACAATGAACAACTCTTCAAATATGAATGATCTCCCATGGAAGTGCATAAAACCCATCATAGGAACACAATAAAATATAGCAGCTCATCCCGATCTGATGGTGTAAAAATCAAACTGCTCAAAACTTGAGGTCAACACCAATGATGCGGAGGAACTAGTACAACAGTAATCAATCTGAATTGTCACTGAATACATATGAATTGTGAGTAAAGAAGTAGTTGAAAATCCATCTCCTATGATAAAATCATCTCTACCATCAATCCTCAACCAATAAATACTCATCTGTTGAACTACAAAATCCATCCAACTCATCTTTAGATTAAAATTTGAACCCATGTGTAAGCTGATCAGAAAGTGGGCAACAATACTAACTCTAAAAATTGATCCACTACTCCAATCCTATCACCAAAAATCATCACTAAAAACTACACCTGGGTCCCAAATCTTGCAATCAATACCATTCTCACCACTAGAGTCAGAAAGAACCCCCTCATCCAACTCGATGAGTGGATTATCAAATGTCCAATCAACATCCACCTTAAACAAAGAATTGTCAACCAACTGGTGATTTTCCTTAACTTCAAACTCATACCAAGGTTCTGGATGGTGTAAAATATTATTTCTTGATCTCTTAGGATATTTTTCCAAATCATAATTTTTTTTATGTTATCAAGTTCCTTAATCATCTCCTTGAAAAACCCAGTCCTTCCTCTATTTTTTTGTTCCCAAAAATGATTAGCAACAATAATTTGTTTTTTTTGCTTCTTGAAGAGAGATTTGTGTATTCTCTAATATAGTCCATGTATTGTTAAGCTCCATGATGAACTTATTAACCTAATCTTCCTTTTCCTTCAATTAATCAACATATACTGCAACAATCTTTAAAATATGATCCTTGTCTGAAAGTAAACACAAATAATCATATTTCATATATTCAAAGGCTACTTTGACTGCCTGCAAGTCGACAACATAAGAATCACCTTCCATATCCATTTGTCCCTTTTCCATCTGAGCCTTCCTACAGAGATCTTCAATGATCTTGTGAGTGTCATTGTGATGTACTAAAGGTGCAAAAACCATATTATTGGTGATCTTCAGCTGATCCTTCAAAGTATGTATCTCAAAACCATCATCAAAATGCCTTCTTTGATTAGTCCTCCAAAACACTATCATCCATAAGTGATTTGTTGCTATAAAGAACACGTGATTCATCATACATTTCACAGGTATTGTCAATGTCATCATAAGCCTCCACATCCTTGTTTGACTGATCTACATGAAAAGTCAAGGTTGTTGCCATGTCATCATTTTCAAGCAAATTATCATCTTATGAAGATTCATAAAATTTGTTGGAAACATCTTGAGACTCCAACATGATCTCTCCTTGATTGAGACCATCCTCATCAAAATGTTTGTCAATGAAACCCTCCAAGTCACCAATATAGAGATTTTTATATCCCTTATTAATAACAAGAGTTGAATCCATCTCCTCACAAACATTTGTATTATTTTGTTGAAACAAAACTATGAGATTCTTATTTTCTTCATTGATGTTCCAAACCTCTTTGGGTGACTTACCATTCTTGCTTTCCCCACAAATGTGATTAGGTGTCCAAGTCGCCTAGCATGTGAAACAAATATGCTCCCTTCTCATTTGGTTCTTAATGTAGACATCAAAATTTGGTCAAGAAAATCAAACAGAGAAATGAAGTGAGTAAATCAAGAAAAATCATGAATTAATTGAATAATCAAAGCCTTTGGATTAATTAAATCAAAATAATCTATTAATTATGCAATTGATATTAATCAATTAATTGCACAGTTAAAATCAAATTATTTCCAACCCCTTCAAGGGTGCACATGGCTAAACAAATTAAATAAATTAATTAATTTAAATCCTTTTATTCCTCACCCACCACATGGGCAAATAAATTTTAACCAATAGGAATGAAGGATTGAGATCATATGGATCAAGCCCAAAGTGATTCTCCATCACACATCTTGGAGTTTCATCTTGACCACTCATTTTGTCCCCTTATTTGAAACCATCATTTATATTGTCTTAACCTTTGAGACAATCAACTCAACTTAACTCTAATCAAGGTTAAATCAACTCTACCTCCTACCCTTGAGAAATCCTTTAAATAGAGGTCATTTTGAGTGCAAAACATATAACATGCATTCATGAGCAAAGCATCATCACTATAGACATTTTGATTTGGAGTTCATAGTATTCAATTTGATTCAAAGTTGCAAATAGTGATCAATCTTGAACCATTTTAGGATAACTTGAGCTAAATAGGGTTAAATCACATCAAATAGCTTCAATTTCTCATTACTAGGACTGTCATTAATAGATGCTTTAAATTAGAGCATACTATTTTATTTCCTAGATAGAGAACCATGAGATGCTCATTGTTTCTTTTGATTTAACTAACTTAATTTTGCATATTTTGAAGTTGAATTGATAGTAACAATACTAATTTCATGAAGGTATGATTTTTATATACACAAATGGTGCCCACTGTGGGGCTCTTAGCCTCATTTCTAACAATCTCATGAATTTTTGGTATGTTTGAGTGTGTTATTTTGCAGGAATTGACAATTTGCAAGTAAAGTGATGTGTACATGCATAAATCACGACGCCTTTACACAACGAAGCAACACGTATAGAAACTCTTCTATCTTATGTCTTCTATTCTCTCAACGCATCAGACATAACAAGTGATGTGTACAAGCATAAATCTTGACGCATTTACACATTGAAGCAACACATACAAAATCTCTTGTCTCATGTCTTACATTCTCTCGATGCCTCTAATAGTAAAGCAACACGTGACAGATAAAGTTTGACACATTTACATGGAAAAGTGACGTGTAGAAGGATTATTCTAATGCTTACTGTGCTATGTTTCAATGCATTTAATTATGTTTGATTTCTTTTGAGTTGTAAAGCAGCGCTCTGTAACTTTTAAGTAGCGCTTGGAATGAATTAAAGCAACGCTCTGTCATTATTAAAGTAGCGCGTAGACAACTTTAAAGAAACACTTTGTCACCTTTAAAATAGCATGTGCTACTATATTTAGATTTTTTTTGCAATTTTTTGATAAAACCAGAAAATTAATGAAAATTGTTTGTCAATTTACAGATGTCAAAGCATAGTAAGGTGAAGAAGCCTGCAAGTCGAATTCACAAGGAGGAGAGAGAGATCAAGAGGTTGTTAAGGTTTGAGAAACAAATCCACAATGCAAATATTTTGGAAACTTTAAATGAATATGCAAAGCTTTATGATCATTATGTCAAAATTGTAAAAGCTTACAAATCCAAATATATTTCATTAAATTGAGTCAATTCACCTTAAAATCTTTGAAATAGCATTAAACTAGATGAATTTGAGCTTTGTCTTTTGGATTTGGTTTTTTCTCATTTTGTGTGAGTTTTGTTGGACTAATTTGTTGGAGGAGAGGATGCAAAAGACCTGGAACAATCGCCACTGGGTGAGTGCAAAAATTAAAAAAATAATATAAAAAAGTGCCTAGCCTAGCTAGCTTTGAAAAAGTTAGGAGCTAAAACCTTTTGCATTTGATCAAATTGTGTCAAGTCAAAGTTAAAATCTAGCATATAATTACTAAAGAGAATTCAAATCATGAATTAAAGCATTTCCTATGCCAAATTTGAGATGCGAAGAACCTGGGGAAATGAACAAATACTAAATTTGAAACCTCTTTGTTTGTGGAAGAGAAGTGCTAGGTATATGCTCTTCACTCTTTGAGTGAATAAAAAATCCATACACACTTCGAATCCCTTAGTTTAAGAGGTGGTAATTGAAAATATTTTTCTAATGTGTTTGGAGTTGGAGAAGTAGTAGGGATATGCTCTTCACCTTTTAGGTGAATCAAATTCTCAAACCTACATATCCCTTTGATTGCTTTCTTTCAAATGAACATGTTAGATCTTTAGTGGGTCTGCCTCCTGAGATTTGCCTTTTCGAGGACAGTGAGAGGGAACGACCCAAGTGGGATACAACCATTTTAGCCATGGTAATCCAACCTACTATAAAATAAAATTCATTCATCCTTAATGGGGTGAGTGACAAAAGGAATTGAGATTCGAACCTCCTCTAGTAGTCCTTCAGGATTGCACAAAATTGTGTTTTTATGCGTGTGGGAGGCCACTATAATGGGGGATGAAAGTCAAAGATTTTCGAATAGAATCTTGACTAAAACCTGGTTAAATTAGCAATGCCTACCTTTTTAGAGCTATTTACAAGCCAAATTTGTCCATAGGTAGATTGCTTGGAAGACTTTATTTGTAAAAGACCTGTGAAAACGATTGAGAACATACACTTTGTGTGTAGATTAAGGGTTAAAACATTTGTTTTGTTGTGTGTGATATGGTTGATGATTTATATTGCAAAAAGAAAACATTCATCTAGATCTGATCATGCTTTAAAACTTTTAAAAATCAATCAAATGGTGATCCAAAACAATAACATATTCCTATTTCGAAGGCCTTTTAACACGTACCAACGGAGAAGTAACACTTATCAACTGTCAAGTGACGCTTGTAAGTATAAATTTACCATTTATGAATAGAGAAGTGACGTGTATAAACATAAATTTACCTCTTATTAACCAAGAAGTAGCCCATGCAACCTTGTTTTGACACTTATCAACTATCAAGTAGCGTGCCTAAACAACCAACCAGCGTGCTCTATTTTCAATGAGCTCGTACAATCATTTAAAGTAGCCCATACAGACCGACGCTCTCATCAAAAAATGAGTGTCTCCCTGGGTTTTTGGAAATTTTTAAAATCATATTAGGATACCCTTTTCAGAGTAATTTCTATCCAATCTATCAAACTTATCAAATCCTATTAGATTTAAGGAGTTTAAAAAAAATTCAAAGGGATTGATCAAAAGGGCGAGTTAAGGATATTTGTTCCATGCTAATGCCTGATTTTACAAGATCTAACTACATCAAGGAAACATTACAAGCAGACAAAACTTATCTTATGCAAGAATTTCCCTTTCCAAGCGCAGCACTAGCTTCCTCGCAACAATATTTTGAAACCAAAAAGGAAGTATAACCAAGCACGATGGCATTCCCCTTTGGACGTATGGATCCCGACTTCATAAATCATGTCAATAATGAGCAAATAAAAATAAAAAAGGTGGAAATAAGGATACAAACAACAATGGAAACAATGGGGGAGGGAATGACCTTAACAATGGAGGAATTGACATGAATAATGGAGGAAATAGGGACCCTCAAGATGAGGAGGCCACCGAAGAGAGAGTGAATGGAGTGACACAAAGCCTTTTCTTTGTGAAAATTATGGAGAAAATCTTAGAGAGATATAGGGATAAGTATTTATTTGACCTAGCCCAAGCAGGGGTAAAACTTCCCCATGATTATGATATGACTAACCTAAATAAGAAATAAGAAATGAAAACCCAATTGCAATCACGAATAAACAAATCAAACTTTTCCAAATGCAATTGGACAATATGAAGAAAATGATGGCTCCAAAACCTTTCTCAATCGAAGCTATATGTTTGTTTCCTTTTGATAAGACTTTAATTATGGTACCATTTCCTCCAAATGCAGTCTTTCCTAAATATGATAAATACATGGGGGAATCTGACCCACAAGACCATTTGAGAGAATTTTGTGCATTAATCTTGGAGTTTATGCATGATACCACTTATTTAATGCGATTATTTCCAAGAAGCCTTGGAGGACCCACGATGAAATGGTTCTCAAAATTACCCTCAAATGTTCGAATATTTGAAGAGTTGTTATCAAAGTTTGTGACTCATTACTCATACAACATCAAACATCAGGTCACAATGATAAATTTATGCAACACTAAACAAAAGGAGGGATAATCATTCCTAGTCTTCTTTCAAAGGTGGAGAATGGTATTTAATCGATATCCTAGAAGTATGCCTGAAAAAGAGAAAATGGACATCTTTCTAAATAGTTTAAACACAATCATGAACTATCGGTTACAACTCCAATGCCCACCAAATTTTGAGAAGATCATTGAGAATGAAATAACCATAGGAAGTTTTGGTGAAGAGTGGTGAGATCAAGATTTTTAAGGAAAATATGAATTTTCCTAATAACCACAATAATTCCAACAACAACAATCGGGCTTCAAATAATAACAACCACTTTTGGTTTAAGAACATTGACAAGAGCCTTGTAAATGATGGAGTTGTTGAAGAGAATAAATTGAAATCCACTCCTTTCAATCTCATGAGATCTTCTAATCAAGTGAATAATGTAAATCAATTAGTGATGGTCCCATTCAACAACAAAAACTTGCAAAACAAACAAGAAGCTAACAAACCAAAACCGTTCTTTAGCCCATCACCAAGAAGGAAGTTCACACCCTTGGGTGAACCACTTGAGAATGCTTTAAGGACTCTCATTTCTAATAATATCATTTTCCTACCAGAGTTAAGGCCTTATGAACCACAAGCTAAACCCTCATGGTGGAATGATGCTCATATTTGTGAGTATCATCAAAACATAGGGCACAAGACCAATGAACGCATGAGATTAAAGCATGAGGTGAAAGACTTGATAGATAATGGGATAATCAAGGTGGAAGGGTCTCAAAAAAATGATCATGTGGCCTTAAAAACTCCTTTCTTCAATCATGAGAAAGGGGAATCTTCTAATATCAATCAAAATAACAAAAGAGGAAATCACAAAGTTAATTTTGCACATAGCTATGATAATGTAATCAATTCCTTATCAGGATATGAGAATACTATCAATGTTGTTATTGTAAAAGATCAACCATCAATGGAAATATATAATGTTGTTACTATGGGTAAGCATAAAATATAACCTTAAAAGGAACTACCCCTAAGACTAGTTGTCCTAATCAACCATCTTCTTCTCAAAGGAAATATAATATTGTGGATCAATTGCAAAAGACTCCAGCCCAAATTTCAATTCTTGAATTGTTAAATCTCTCACAAAATCATAAGGAGATCTTAGAAAAGGATCTTATGGAGACTACTATTCTTGACAACCTAGATGTGGATAGATTTCAAAATATGGTGGGTCATATCATTGCACCTCATTGTTTGTCCTTTTTCAAACATGATGACATGTCCATTAATCATCCCCAAAATCTTCCGCTGCATATAGAGGTTTTGATACATAAACACCATGTCAAAAGAGTTCTTAATGTTGGGGGAGATGGTCTAAACATTTGTACATTGAGTCTAGTCAAATCACTAGAAATTTATGAAGGTGTCATGGATCCAAAGAAGAAGATCGCTATTAAGGCCTATGATGATGAAGAAAGGTCTTCTAAAGGAATGGTGTTTTTTCTTACTCAAGTGGGGCCAATAAAAAAAGATACCATTTTCCAAGTTCTTGACATGAAATTAACTTACAACATATTTCTATGGAGACCATGGATTCATGAAATGCAAGCAGTATCTTCAACATACCATAAATGTATCAAGTTTCCATACATGGGAGAATAAATTACTATAAGTGGACATGCGAATCCTTTCCAATATTGCAATATTATTAAACCCTTGAATGAGGCATTCATCCCAAAAAATGGTGAAGGGACTACCCCAAGCACTCCTAGAGAATAAAATCAAGAAGAGGGTCCTAGTTCAACTTTGGTCACCAACTCAAATCAAGACAAGACTAACTCATCTACATTAACTAAGGGTAAGGAGAAAATTAGTTTTGTAGATGAAAGTAATAAGAGTGCTAAGTTAAGTGTTTCAAATCAAGATGGAGGAGATTCAAACCCCTCTATGGTTGAAAATTAAAGAAACACATTATCAAAAACTGGATAAGTTTATGAAGAAATTTGAGAAACAATGCAAAATCCATCAAAAGGGTGTCGAGGAATATTCCATGCCATTGTTTGATTTGCCTCCTTCTCCAAAGTCACATGGTAGGCCAACTAGTGCTCATTCAAATGAAAAGTATAATGCCCATTTTTTAATAGAAAGTGACAATTCACCAAAGGAAGAAGAGGATAATGAGGTTTTAAAATGGTTATACAAAGATGAGGAGGCTTCAAGTTCCCATGTAGAAAGGGTCCAAAATGTTAGTATTCAAACACATCAATATGGAAAAGGTTTTCAAATCATGAAAAAAATGGGATATAAAGGAAGAGGACCCTTAGTCACAAGGAATAAAGGATTTCTAGAACCCATACAACCTCCTTGGAGATCTAAAGATGAAAAATCAGGAATAGGATACAAAGAACAAGGAAATGGTTTAAACAACTTCAAAGACTCTTATCAAGACATCTATATGGTAGATTTAGAAAGTGAAGATGACTTTGGTAAATATGAATGGGATTCCTTACCTAAGCCTTCTTTTCATGATGAGGAAGTGGATGTAGTTCATACTTGTGCCCCCACATCTAATGCAAACAAAAACCCAAGTGTGGATCAAGGGTCAAGTTCTAATAAAGGGTCAAATACTTATCAAGAATCAGATTTAAGACAAGAATCAAATGGATCTCCTTGGGTGGGTGAACCATGGGTGCCTTCATGGTTAGGATAATTGAGTGTTAGGTTTAATCCACAAGAATTTCATCCATTAGAAATCCAAGAGGACTCAAGTGAGAAAGATTTTGATCCAAGTTCTATGGAACACCTTGAGCAAGCCCATGTCATGGATTTGAGCGATACAATGTATGAACCTTCCAATGAATTAATGTCCTTAAACCTCATGGATACAAATTTACCCAATGAACCTTTATCTCTTATCCACCACGAATTAATTGATTGGGACCTAGTCGAGCCAAATGACATACTCTATTTTCCCAATGATAACTCTGTGGCCCTATACCTAAATGCAGTTGAACCCTCTTTCAAAAATAAATTTGATCAAAGCATATTAGTGGAAGAAAAGGGAAAATATCTCAATCCAAAATAAAACAAGAAAGAAATAAAAAAAATGGAATGATCTAGTGGTAAAAACCACAATGTGGCAGTACTAGACCCCAAAAAAGTAAAAATAAAGGATGTTTCCGAAGGTGAAAACCCAACTATGGCACCATAAGGAAGAGAGATTGGACACCTTTCCCGAACATGATGAAGAAAGATATCCTATCTTGATTGAACCAATAGAGAAGGTTAATATTGGTACCTATTTTGAACCAAGATTCATACACCTTGCAGTTTTATTAACTCCAACAGAAAGGGAAGATTTCATCCAATTATTCAAAGAAAAGCAAGTTAAATTTGCATGGTCTTATTCAGATATGCTAGGGTTAGATCTAAGTTTCATTATGCATCATCTCAATGTAAGATCAGGAGCTAAGCCAGTGAAACAAAAGCTAAGAAAGATACATCCCCATATAGCCTTTCCACTGAAAGAAGAATTGGAAAAAATTTTAAAAGTGGGGTTCATAAGGGATATAGTTTATTCTGAATGGATATCCAATATTATGCCAGTTTCAAAGCATGAGAAACCAATTAGGGTATGCACGTATTTCTGATATCTCAACTTGGCATTCCCAAAAGGATGACTTTCCATTACCTACCATTGATGTTATAGTGGATTTGACGACATGGCACTCTATGTTTTTCCTTATGGATGGATTTAGCGGATATAACCAAATTAAGATAGCACCATAAGATCAAGAAAAATAGCCTTCACATGCCCTTGGGGTAAATTTTGTTGGAATGTCATTCCCTTCGGCCTTAAAAATGCTGGAGCTACCTATCAAAGGGCAATGACCACAATTTTCCATGATATGATGCATACATGTATTGAAGACTATGTGGATGCTATCTTAGCTAAATCACATAAAAGGAAAGATAATCTACCAATCTTGGAAAATATTTTCACAAGATTAGAACAATTCAAAGTAAGGTAAAATCCTAAGAAGTGTGCATTTGGGGTGCAATCAGGAAAGTTATTGGGTTACATAGTATCACCAAAGTGAATCTAAGTTGATCCTGGGAAAGTTAAATCTATCATGGACATGGATGCACCAAAGACCATATGTCAAATGAGATAATTTTAAGGAAGGTTTCCATCCATAAGAATATTTATACCTCAATTGGCGGAAAAATGTCATTCTTTCACTAGACTTTTACATAAAGACATAGTTTTCAAATAGGATGCACAATGTGAGGAAGATTTCTCCCTATTGAAGTCATACTTGGTGAATCCAACTATACTTATGCCACCTATCTCTTGTACATTTCATCAAAATACAAATGTTTAGGAGTATTATTGGCTCAAGAAGATAAAGATAGAAAAGAAAAGGCAATCTATTATCTTAGCAGAACTTTGGTCAAATATGAACTCAAATATAGATTAATTGAAAGATCTTTCCTCGTGGTAGTTTTTACTTCCAAAAAGCTACTTCATTATATGTTTGTGCACAAAGTTAAGCTCATTGCTAAAATTGATCCTTTAAAGTATCTACTTAGCAAGACAACTCTCACGGGAAGATTGGCCAAATGGGTGATGGTTTTGAGTGAGTTTGATATAGAATACGTGGATAGAAAAACCATCAAGGGACAAGTTATAGCAAATCAATTGGCAGAGGCTCCTTTATTTGATAATCATCCTATTCAAGTTGAATTTCTAGATTTGGAAATAATTAATGTGGAGGCAAAAACATGGAAACTCTACTTTGATGGATCGTACACCCAACATGGACCGGGGCAAGCATTCTTTTGATTAACCGTAAAGGTTACACAATTCCAAAGTCATACAAACTTCTTTTTCCATGCACCAACAATATTGTAGAATATGAAGCCCTAGTTATAGGCATCAAAATGGCTTTAGAGTAGAAAGTGATAGAACTACAAGTGTATGGGGATTCTCAACTAGTCATAAACTAGATTAATGATGAATACCAAACAAAGGATGATGAGTTTATGCCTTACAAGAGGATGATAGATGATTGGAAAAATTACTTTTCTTTGATAACTTTTGAGAAAATTCTAAGGGACGGAATAGAGCAGCATATGTCATGGTGACCTTAGCTTCTCTTCTTCAAATTCTTGGTGGAAGATTTGGTGAAACCCGCATTTGACCTTCCTGATTCCCAATTCATATGCATGTTAGTTGGACATGACTCACCTTGGTATGGACCCATTTTATCTTACCTACAAGACCAAACTTTACCCTTGGACCAAACCCACAATCAAAAGAGACACTTTGTATGCCCAGCTTTCTGTTATACCATCCTTTTCAACACATTGTATCTCAAGAGTCTTGACGAAACACTTCTTAGCCATCTCAAGGATGAGGAATCAAAATTAGCTTTACGAGAGGTTCATGAGGGGATCTATGGGTCTCACTCTAGTGGATAAAATTTAGCTAAGAAAATCCTTCGCCTGGGATACTTTTGGCCAACTCTAGAGAAGGATGCTTTTCACTTTGTCAAAATATGTAAGAAATGCCAATATCATGGGAACATGATTCATGTGCTAGCACAATATTTACACCCAATGACCACACCTTGGCCCTTTTATCAATGGGGGTTTGATTTAATAATGATGATTTATCCACCTTCATCCAATGGTCATAAATACATCATAACTGCAATAGGATACTTCACTAAATGGGTAGAGGTTGTGCCTTTGACAATTGTATTGGGTAAACAAATTTCAATGTTTATTCTAAATCACATCATTTATAGCTATGAAGCTCCTCATGCTATAATAACTTATAATGGAAAGCAATTCAAAAACAAATATGTTGATGACCTATGCGACAAGTTCCATATTATACATCATTCTTCTTCCATTTATTATCTTCAAGGGAATGGACAAGCAGAGGCAACAAACAAGAACATTCTCACAATTTTGAAAAGGATAGTTGATAATTCAGGAAGAAATTGGCATGTAAAATTGAATCCAACATTATGGGCATATAGGACCAGCATAAGGACACCAAAAGGAGCAACACCATTTTCATTGGTCTATGGAGCATAAGCGATATTACCTTTATAGGTTGATATTCCATCCTTGAGAGTCTCCCTACATGGTTTGATAATAGATGAAGATTAATAGGGTTGATAGGCTTCAACAACTGGAGTTACTATAAGAACACCAAACTCAAGCATATGAACATCTCAAGGTATATCAAAACAAAATGTCAAGGAATTACAACAAGAAGGTAAAACCTAGAGCATTCTAAGTTGGGGATTTAGTGTTGATAGAAAATCCTAAGAACCAAGTGGAAAGAGAGAAGAAATGAAAGTGGGAAGCAAACTGGTTAGGATCATTTATCATTACTTCTTATTTTAGCACATGAACATACAAGTTAACTAACTGTGATGGAGATGAGTTACAAGAACCCATTAATAACTCTTAGTAATAACTGAGAGGGGGGGGGGGGGGGGAATTAGTGGCTTCAAAAA
>MU223425.1:3135934-3146597 GCA_018584345.1 Thuja plicata
AGCTAAAACAGAGCTTACCAAAGTTCAGACATTTATCAGTTATCAAACAAAGATTGGTAGTTTGATGAATCTCAACAATTGTATTTCATATTGTATTAGAAATAGTATAGTGTGATAATATAAGTTTAGTTTCCATCAATGCCAAAGGGAGAGATTGATGACATGTAACTGATTAAATGCTTGACAATGTTAAGTTGAAGATAATGCAAGGCATTAAATCAGTTAATGGTTTGTATTTTCATTGATGTCAACTTGATATCATCTATACGGTCATGTACATAATGCCAAAAGACTTTAGAGAAGAAATGGAACAAAGGTTATGCTTTCAACAATGCATAAAAGTCAAGTATTCACTAAGTGACAAATAACACCGATGGAGTGCACACCATTGGTAAAGGCAAAGAAGAAAAGTCACAGTGATACCTGACGAGCAGAAGACAGTGTTGTCTGATGAAGCAAATCTAATGATTCTCGACAGAAAAAGAGCCTGAAGCTAACTAAAGTCACACCGACAGAACTGGCAGTTATAACTGACGACTAACTGAAGAGTTGATTAACGGAATAGAGAGTTCAAAAAATGACAAAATATCTAGCTGGCAAGAGCTAAAGATAGGCTTAACTGGTTGTTTTCTTTGTTTTATTCAACCAGATTTAAGTAATTGATTTAAAGCTGATTTGTACAGTTGGCAAGAAGATAACTATGAGATAAATCTAGAGTTATGCTTTAAATCAAATTGGTTGGATTGTTTTTCACGCCAAGAATCAAGAATCAAGAATCAATGAATATTATGTCTATATAAGAGACAAGCTTAATTAATTTCTGTATCACATGAAAAGGGGATTAAGGGAAGTGAATAAAAAGAGGATTCTAAAGAGAAACTGATGAAGAACAACTTTATGCAGTATTGATCAATCAAGCTGAAGTAGAACTAAGGAATTCTGCAAACACCGACGAACAGTGAACACAACATCATAGAGTATAAAGTATGGAGCACAAAAGAATTTAATTGATACATTGATCATAGAGGTAATGTACTTAAATAGATCTAAAAATCTGCAATTCAATTTGCATTAGAAACAGGTCATTTTGTTTTAGTTTAACCATTGAATCATCAAGTCTCTTAACAGAGCAGGACTTAACAGTCTTCTATATATTGAGGTACATCCCAAGGAGTGCCAAAAAGTTTGATTCATGAAAGTAGCATTGGATATGCCTGATGCCTATTGACAGTCTAAGAGAGAGGTTGATTCAAGGATGACAACATTAGATTCCCGATACTAGGTGACAACCTATATGTGTAAAATCCTCTAACAAGGTCACACCTAACAGTGTGTTTGTAACCTTTAACAGGGTTGGCTCCTAACATGGCTCACCTCATAAAAGTAAAAATTTGGGGTACCGGTCCCAGTGGTTTTTTCCTTAACAGGGTTTCCATGTTAAAAATTCATGTGTTATGTGTGTATGATTCATTTCTTTATTGTTTTGTATTTGACATAGTTAACACTGAATTTATCGGTATACTCCACATATTTACTATATTTTGGTAAATAGTTATATTGCTTATCGATAATCAAAGAGAATAAGGACGGACAAGGAAAACTGATAGATAGTTAATCATTATAAGTATTTCATGACACGCATCTTGTAGGGACATAATAATCTAAGGTTTATTTGAATGGTGGTTAGATTAAGGATAAGTTTTTGAGGCCATTGATTCACCCCCCCTCTCAGTTATTACTAACATTAACTAGGGGCACCACCTGCACCATCTATCCCATCAGTGCCACCTATGCTGCCTGCATCACTTGTATCACTTGGGCCACCTATCTCATCTGTCCCCTCGCCCGCTGAACTTCTTGGATCTATCTGAGGCATTTGACTAGTACTCTCAACACTAGGCCTCTATGCCATCATAGTCATGAAGCTCTTCATCATAGTAGCAACCTAATCCGACTACTCATAGTTGTCATCCCAACCTATAGAGTACTAACATCCTGCATGAGTGTATCGATAGCCTATGGAAGATGTGGACCTATAGGAACCTACAGAGCTATCAAAACCTATGGTACTACAAAAATCACCTAAGCCTATTGCACCTATTTAGCATGTGCTAGCTGAGCCTGTCTAGCTACTCTCTATCATCTCTATACCCAATATGCCAATAGAACATGCAGAATCCTACCACCAATCCCACCACCCCTCATCTGAACCCTACCACCCATTCCTCCACCTCTCACTCTCACTTTTCCTCCATCTCTCTCACCATCTCCACCTCTCCTTGGGACTCTCTATCTTAGTGCTCTACCTCCACCTCTCCCACCACCTCTGACTCCATCATCATTGGATGAATCATCAATTTTAGGTATAGGCTCCCATGGGTCTGTAAATCTCGAGAATATGTGTCAAGAAAACCACTGAGTATAATTTGCTGAAATCCCTGTATTGACTATGTAATCTAGCATATCATAGACCATGTAACCCATCTGATGTATATCCTCACATGCATATCTAAAATCCACCTTTGGAACCTACATCAATCTCTCTACTTGAACCCGAGCATATAATGCTAAACCCTATGGGATGCCCTGTGTCAGACCGTACTATCTCATCACTCTATAAAAATAGAATCACTCGATACTCAAAGGAGATCAACCTATCATCCAACAAGGTGCATACATATATGGTAGCTCTACATCATCCTCATTCCATGCATCACAACCAAGGTAAGGTCACCATATGACCTGATCTGTGTCATCAAGCATTCATCACCAAAACTTTTTCTTGCTCAGATGGGGCTAGAATATCATACCCTCATACAAATAACCATATGGCCAGCTTGGATCTTTGTTTCTTGTAGTGATCATCTATGTGAATAGAATATACTCCCATGTCCAAAGTTGTAGTGCCACTGCACCTGTTGAAAGTATAGCACCATGTCTATATACAATGTAGTATAACTCATGATACAATTGTGCTAGTACATAGGAACCCCAATGAAATAGTCGCAGATCTATGATCATGTCCACCAAGATTCTTCCCCAACCAACTGAAAATCCATGACCTCACCAGTTAGGAAGAAAGAAAGCTACGATCAGAGAGCCCAAAATAGTAGGAAGTACCAGGAACAAGACAAATTGAGCCCATGGTATGCTCTCTTCATTGATAGTAGGATCTGTGAATACCCATCTGCATGTTTCTCCTTTGTAGACTTGATCATAGTAAACCAACTCTCCTTGAGTCAAAATCCCCAACAATGTGTACACGTCCTCTTGCATGATCATCATCTCACCTAAAGGTAAGTGGAAGATATTATGGCTAGAGTGCCATTGCTCTGCCATAACTGTAAGTAAAACCTGGTTCATTTGGAATTGGGGCATATCTAACAAAAAGGACAATCCATAATGACCTATGACTCACTGCTCATGGGAAGTTAGCTTATTGACCATATCCAAAGGCCATGGAGGTAATCCCCGAATATATAACTTTCAAAACCGAACTTGTTTTGCAATCAAGTGGAATTATATTAGTATCATCATTTTTATGGATTATCACAAGTCAATCATCAGTTATCCTATCATCCTATCACTCTCCTTGAGCACATCAATTTTTTTTCCTAACTCTATATCGTGAGAAAGGAAAAAACATCAGTTATCATATCAACCTATCAGGATTGACATCACAAACATTCATCAAAATGTTGGAAATAATATCACAAGCACTTGTTTTCATCACATATCAGGCTAAATCAAATAATCAATTGATCAGACACATAGTCAAATCAGAGGATGATCAAATTAGGATTCAATTTCTCAAATTAGGTTACGCATCATTTCATATGGGTGTATGCATCATTTTATATCCTCATACATGCCACATTGTCTACGTGCTAATTAAATCATGTAAAATGCTATTTTATTCTTTAAAAGCATCACATCAAGGTGTATGCATTATTTATTTTTCTATGTGTTACTTCATTTATCATACACGCTATAAGAATTTGGATCTTAAGCTAGGGTTTCCTAAGCACTACTTAATCTATCGCACGCGCTAAAGATCTATTGGGTTATGCATTTTAAGTGCTATTTCTCTCTATCCTATGTGCTACTTCTAACTACAAATGCATTACTTTTCTACCGTACATGCTACTTTAACTATCTTACTCGCTACTTTGCAAAAATTTCAAAAACCTAATCTAATAACGCATATAAATCCTACAAAAAGTAGTAAAAATTTGAAATTGATCAAATGAGAAGGATTTGAGTACTCACTGGATGTCCATAATATGTAGGACGCTAAAATTTACACCCTCGCTCAAACTTATGCTCTCAAATCGACACAAGCATCGCTATAAATCTTCTAGTCACTCAGAGAAAAAATGAGGGTAAAAGTGAAAATGATATGTGAAAATGATATTTTCACCCCCTTTTATACCTTTTTGACCTAATTGAAGGGTATTTTGACCTTAATTTAATAAAAATGTTGAACATTCATCATTGGGGCACTTTTCAAAAGTTGTTTTTTATCAAAAATGAAAACATAATTGACTAATCACACTCATTTTCAAAAAAAAATTCACATCAAATTTTCTTTCATTTTCGAGGGAGTAAGATATCATCAGGACACGAGATCAATCAATCAAATCTAGGGCATCAAAATTTTCATCATCATTAGTTAGGTATCTCAATCAAGTTATTTTTTTACATTAGGGCATCACATCAGATTTTTTCATCAAATCAATTGCATCAATGAATCAGTCATCGATATTATATCAGATATCAAACATCAAACATTATTTTCAAACCAATGCGCTTTGCACATCAGCTCAAAGAGGGACATTTGTAGACACCTAAATTTGGTCAAGCAAATCAAATAGAGAAATGAAGTGAGAAAATCAAGAAAAATCATGAATTAATTGAATAATCAAAGCCTTTGGATTAATTAAATAAAAATAATCAATTAATTATGCAATTGATATTAATCAATTAATTATGCAATTGATATTAATCAATTAATTATGCAATTGATATTAATCAATTAATTACATAGTTAAAACCAAATTAATTCCAATCCCTTCAATGGTGCACATGGCTAAACAAATTAAATAAACCAATTAATTTAGATCCTTTTATTCCTCACCCACCACATGGGCAAATCAATCTCAACCAATAGGAATTAAGGATTGAGCTCAGATGGATCAAGACCAAAGTGATTCTACATCACACATCTTGGAGTTGCATCTTGGCCACGCATTTTGTCCCTTTATTTAAAACCATCATTTAAATTATCTTAACCTTTGAGACAATCAACTCAACCTAACCCTATTCAAGGTTAAATCAACTCTACTCCATACCCTTGGGAAATCCTTTAAATAGAGGACATTTTGAATGCAAAACATATAACACACATTCATGAGAAAAGCATCATCACTATAGGCATTTTTATTTAGAGTTCAAACATTCAATTTGATTCAAAGTAAGAAATAGTGATCAATCTTGAATCATTTTAGGATAATTTGAGATAAATAGGGTTAAATCACATCAAATATCTTCAATTTCTCATTACTAGGACTGTCATTAATGGATGCTTGAGCTGAGAGCATACTATTTTCTTTCCTAGATAGAGAGCCATGAGATGCTCATTGTTCCTTGTGATTCAATTAGCTTAATTTTGCATATTTTGAAATTGAATTGATAGTAACAATACTAATTTCATGAAGGTATGATTTTCATATACACACTTACTCTTTTTGAAAGTCCTTGCAACTTGTAAGCCCATTGAGATTAGTTCATTTTCAGTTATTTTTTCCTTGAACCTTTCAAATTGTTTCAATTTTATGCCTTGACCAATCTTTTTGAGAGCTCATAAGTCATACGTGATAAAGTTTTCGTCTTTCTCCAAATAGCCAACAAGTTTGATTACAACCACTTGCAGATATCATCATCCTCATATAAGATTAAGGACATAATGGTTAGCATAGAAACCCTCACATTTTCTGGATGATGTTTCCTGATTTCGGTTAAGAGGCATTGAAACATTTAAAGAAACATTTTTTCATATTTGAGATCTAATATAATGATAAATGATCTAGTTCTTTCCATAATTTCTAAAAACTTATCCCTCTTAGCAAAAGTAGGGGCTTTGACACCATCTCACAATAATTTATAGAACCTTCTTCAGTATAACATAATGATAAGGTACCAAAAGAGTTGTTATTTTTATTATCGTATCGTGAGAAGAAGAAACTGCAACTCTCACCTCTTCATAAGGATGTTCCATAAACCTATGTTGGACTAAAGCAAGTATTGAGGGTTGCAAAGCCCAATTTAGAAGCCTCCACTCTGACTAGTCTACTTTGGACAAATATGAATCTAATTCTTCCAACTTAGAAAGAAAAACATCCAAAAATTTCATGGAGTCCAATTGTAATTTGATTACACAGAGAAAATTTCCTATTTATTTTTCTTTCTGCAAATCCCTTAGTTGTTCACCATTAAATGTGTCATTAAATTCTTTTGAGAAAATATCACTTTTCTCGCTTGTCATTTTCTTCATTTTTTATTCTAAGATAATCATTGTGAATTTCACAAAACATGATGCACACTTGAACAAAAATTCCATAGGTCGTATCCAAGTTTGTATTAATTTTTTGCACTACTTCTCTAATTCAAATACCCACTATAGTATACTACCCAAAAATTAATTCTAATATTTAATTTATAATTTTAGACATCTGACTGAATATTCTCTATGTTTCTTTTTTGTAGGAAGAGGATTTGGAATTTTTTTGAAATGTTTTGATATAGATCTAACCTTCCAAAAACCTACCTAGTATAGGATGAAGCTATTTTTATTCTTCGAGGGTTTAGTATGCAATATAGAAAAAAATAGCCAACACAAATATATTTTAGGAAATATCATAACCAAGTAGATTCCCAAAACAACAAATAAATCATAAATTTTTAACCTTTACTTGGAAATCATTCCCAGCACAACATATATTTTGGTAGATAGTTGAGACAACAACAAGGAAATAGTTTGTCCAATGTCCCAAGTGTTGTGTTAAAAAAAAACATATATTCATTCTCCCAATGGAAATATGAATGTAAATTATAGGAGGAATTATTAGAATGTGTACATGAGGAGTTCAACGATAGAAAAGAAACAAAGATGTATGAGATGATATCCAACTATCTTAAACATTAAAAATGATACTTGCAAGAAGACTCTCTAATATTATGACCAACCCAGAAAGGATAAAGAATCTAAATTTTTCTCAATGATTATATTCTTCTTCTCACAAATCTAGAAATTACCCAAATTGAATACACACTATGTAGATCCAATCCTTCTCCAAACTCAAATTAATGAGGGGTTAGTAGCACCAATTTGCAATGGAGGAAAGCAATCAGAAATACTAAGAACAAATCTGAACAACCCCACAATAGGTAATAATAATTATGCCAAAGCTTCTCCTAGGAATAATATACTCAACTAAGTATTATTTTACCTATCATGAAGTGCATTTAAATTTTCAACCCAGAGACGAATACTTGAACTGGGACAGCACGGTTTGTGCACTAAGTCCCTCATAGAGTCATGTTACTTAAGCTGTAGGAAGGCAAATACATGAAAGGAACTTACACTATTGTTTTAGGAAAGTAAACACACAACTAATTAATGAAATTGATGCTGAAAATTATAACTTCAACTTTAACCTATTCTACCAACCTAAAGCATTCACTATGATTATCCCTATAAGTACTACAGGAACATACACAAGTTATAATGTTGCAGGAGGAAATAGTAAATTCTAGTTAAAATGTTGTAATTCTTAAATAAATTAAGCTAGTGTACTCTAATCCACCTTCCAAGTGGGTCTCCTTGGTTAGATTTTGCTAACTATAAATACATAATATAACTCAAAATCACTCCTTCATCGTATTTCCAGAAAAATTGATTACATCATAATAAAACAATACACGAAACTAAAAGAGTAACTTTGCTTCAATCACAAAAATGGTACAATCATCCAAATAACTAAAATCTAACAATCATATCCCTTTATATAGAGGATTTGAATTTATTTAAACATAAATATAAGGTTTGACTGATTCATGCCATAAAGAAAGGAGAATGCAACAAACCATAATAGAATATCATAAAGACTAGATAATCGTTTCAACAGAGTATTGATCGTAGAGGAAATATAGCATAATTGTGTTCCTATATTACCTAAAATGATAGTTCCTTCAATTAATTAGGCATGTTCCATGGTGTTATAATGGTTCTCCTCATTCTAGCTAGGAGTTCATCATTTCCTCATCAATGATTAGGATCCACTCTCAAGTCGCTCCTCTTTCCCTGGCAGGTTAGTAGCATATGCATCTATATTCAAGTTTTCAACCATTCAACTTAATCCAAATGTTAGGACATACATTCAAGCAATTATATGAAATACTATGACATATATATAATATTTAACAAATTATGTCACTACTATCTACCCATAGGTTTTGTGGATCTGACTATATTTATAGTATGTTCATAAGTTCAAGTACTTAAAAGTTGCACAAGTATTTTGGAAATGTCTTAGAACATAGCATAAAATCAGTATGAAATAAAGACAAATTATTTCCCCATCATCTGCCCCCTACAAGCATAATGCTTGTCCTCTAGAATTACACTTCTTAGCAACTCCCCTGAACTCTCCAACTTCAGTCTTTCCTCTCTGTCTGCTTTTTAAAGTGTAATAGAATCCTTTGGATCTTTCCCAAAAGTCCATCCTGTAGTCTTCCTGTAGCTGGTATGATTGTGTAGCATTAATGTCATACAAAGGCCATAGAAGCATCAGTGGCTAGATTGTCAAGGGACACCAGATCTCATACCAAATTTATCTTCCCAACTGCATGTATTTAGGTGCCCGGTGAATTGATGCTTCTAGGTTGAGAGGAGTATGTGGTTTAGCCTTCTTAAAAGCCTCTAGAAACCTGTTCCATCTATTTCTGACACCAACTGGGGCTCTCTAAAATGTGAAATAAGACATCCCTTGATACTCTATGTAGACTTCTTCTTTGACAACAAAAATTTTGTCCCTGGTTTCTGCTTTTGTACTCCCATAAGTGAGACTGAACCAGTCCCTTATTAGAATATCGGGCTTACTACTTTCAACCCTCAAGGGTAACTATTCTGATTTTTCTTGGTCCCTGTAATTGTCTAATTTCCTGTCATAATTAGCTTCATTGTTCATCCATGACATCGAGGCTTTTAGATGTATGTCTCCAATGTAAAGCAATGGATTCCAATTAGTCTCTTCAGGAATGATGAAGTTATGGAGATATGGTTCACAAAGCAATTTTTTTTGCCAAACAAGAAGGGTTTGGTACAAACCATAAAATTCATAAGCTGTCCTAAACTTAGATTCTTTATCTTTCATAGTCATCATCAATTGGAACAAGATAAATTTCTCTTTCAAGAAAATGACATATACTCTAGGAGGAGGCCTGCAAGCTATGATTTGGTCAGCCAATTTTAAGGCATGGTCCATCATCTATTTCTGTCTCTTCATTTGCTCTTTTAAGTCTTCTATTTCCTCTTTTTGATCATCAATCACTTTTTGCATCTTCTTCCTCTCTTCCTTCCACAGATTTGTCTTAAGAACAAACTTATTGTTCAAATTGAAAAGAATGGACTCCAGAGTAGGAGGGCCAAACTCTTTTGGCCGAGCCTTTTGTCTTTTCTTTTCTCTATATGCTTGCTCTAGATAATTAGTGAACCAAGTTCTCCTAAAAGGTACAATAGTATTCTGAAAGCAAGAGTGAGCTGATGGTTGAGGTAACTAAAGTTCTTCCTAATTACCTTCTTGAACTATTTGATGACTTTCTCCAGGTTCACTTTGATATGTGGGAGACTCGTTATCAATAGGGTCATTTAAATTCTGGGAAATATCTGGAACATTTGGTCTAACTGGGGAATTATTTGAAACATACTCAACATGGGGTTCTGTGGTAGGTTTTTCTAAGGGAAAAACTTGGATATCTTGGGAAAATTATGGAATTTTCCCTCTCATCTGAGAAATTCTCTGCAAGGGAGTCTCTGTAACCTCCACAAATTTATTTTTAACAATTTTCTTCAATCTCTCTGATGCACGAGTAGTTGCTGCAGGAGCCGACTTCCTTTTCTTACTTCTTGAAACTGTAGGGTTTTGGGGTTCATACTTAGGAACTAAAGTTCCTTCTGTATGCATCCTAAAATGGTCGCCTAGACTATGAGCCCCTATTCTTCAAAATTATCAAATTCCTGAATCAATTTATCAAATTCTTGAATCAATGCTTTGCAACATTTTCAATTCAAATCAATTTCCTTGATCAAATCGTAATTAATTTAATTATTTCAATATTTCCAATGGTTTGATCATTTTTTCAATAATATTATTTAATTAAAAGAAAACATATTTTTTTTATTAAATGAAATAATCTTATTTAAATAAAAGAAAATATCTCTTAAATGAAATAATCTTATTTAATTAAAATATCCTTTTTTAATTAAATGGTTTTATCTTATTTAATTAATATCCCTCTTTTAATTAAATAATCTTATCTTATTTAATTAAAAGAAAATTCCTCTTTTAAATAAATAAAATCCCCACTTAAAGCTCTCTTTTTG
>MU223425.1:3169801-3181677 GCA_018584345.1 Thuja plicata
AAAAAGGGATTAAAATGCACAGAGTTTTAAATTTTATTTCAATTCAATAGTTTGACTATTGAAAGTTGTCAAATATTTCAAAATTGTTCAGAAAATGTGCACGGAAAGACAAACTCTTTTTGATGATTCAGGGAGAAATTAAATCAGAAGTATCAACTATTATATACCGTTGGAAGGGTATTGAAGAGAGGAATCTGATTTTACAGATTATTTGAGGGCATATCAGATCATATTTTGGCAGTAACAGAATGAAGTGGTTGTAGATATTTTATGGGAGAAGGACAGATGTCTGTGACTAAATTTGTTTCTCTCATTCTCCTATATCTGAGTTTCTTCTCAATTGTAAAAGGATGTTGAAATTTATGCTGCTGGGCAGCTTCCAGGCTTTTGAGTCTTAATTTTGGTATTCATAATCTTGCAATGTATAGTTTCAAATGATTTTTGATGAAAATCAAAGGAAATCCCTGTTCAGAAGTTGTATGATGTCTTTGTATGTTTTTTTTGATTCTTGTATATTAACTTGTAATGCATGTTAATATACCAGTTACAAGGTATCTGTGCGTTTGAATTTGAGTTTCTCTCAAGGAGAGAAAATCTTGTATTTGAATTCTGAGAATTTTAAGTCTACATATGAATATGATGTCCAGGAATTGAAATGAGAAGAATGGCTTGCAAGGCATTTCATTCGGGTTTTTGAGTTTGGAGTTAGAAGTTTTCTGGGAGTGCACATCTGTTTGACTCTGTCGCCCAATAGATAAGGCACTGGTCTCTGGTCTGTCTGGTAGTTTCTTCATCAATCAATTATTCAAATCATTTTTCCTTTCTGTTTAAAGAGCTGTGAATGATTATTATATCAAGTGTGATGGGCAGGAATCCATCCCCTGATTCACTGAAAGAAGTGAATCCAATAGGTACACCCGCCTGAGCCTTTGAGCTCGAAGTGTAGGAGGGTTTGTTTGATCCTCGTTAATTAGCCTTTTCTTTGACAAGGTCAGGAAAAAATGCTAACACAAGGTACCTACTCAATAGCGCTTGATTTCCAAGTTTTCACTTAGAGAGCAATTTTGTTTTCTCTTTACTTTTTTTTCTTTTTTTCTTTTTTTGTTGTTGCCAAGGCGCCTAATTGCCAGGTTTTCACCAAGGTAACTTTTGTATTTTCTTATTTTTTTGGTATTTTTTGGATATGTAGATGGGTGCCTTAACCATAGATACCTTTAAGGGTAGAACCTCTTTAGGTGCATGCTATTGATGTAGCCGGGGAGTTGATCTCCTTCTAGTGTTGCTAGTTTGAATGCCCCACTCTAAGTAGAGTTGACAACAACAAAAGGTCCTAGCCAGTTAGGCTCAAACTTACCAGATTTGACTCGCTCTGCTTGATTCTTCTGATTTTCCATGAGGACAAGGTCTCCTACCTCAAATGTTCTTGGCTTGAACTTCTTGTGATAATTCCTTCTAAGGTGATTCTGATAGCCTTGTAAGTGGTCGAAGGCATGCTTCCTTCTTTCATCTAGTAATTCTAGCTCACTGAGCCGTGCCACTCTATAGTCTTCATCGAAAACCAGGTTCTTCAATGATATCCTCAGGGATGGGATTTCCACTTTGAGGGGTAATACAACCTTTGTTCCATAGACTAGGGAGAAAGGAGTTTCTCCTGTTGGTGTTCTCACACTAGTTTTGTATGCCCATAATGTAGGACTAAGCTGTAGATGCCAGTCTCGCCCTGATTCGTTTACTATTTTCTTTAGAATCTTCAAGATTGTTTTATTGGTGGCTTCAGCTTGGCCATTCCCTTGAGGGTAGTAAAATGATGAGAACCCTTGTTTGATGTAGAATTGTTCACATAGGTCTTCAACATCCTTGTTCTGGAAATGGGTACCATGATCTATCAGGATTGTTTGGGGGGTATCGACAAATGATGTGATTAAGTATGAACATTGCTATCTATTTTCCAATGATGTAAGCGAGGGGAATGGCTTCCACCCACTTGGTGAAGTAATCCATTACTGCTATGATGTCCTTATGTCTATTTGCTGAAGAAGGTGTTATTTTGCCCACTAGGTCAAATCCCCACATTGAAAATGGTAACGGTGATGTAATGGGATTTAGTTCCTGTGCTGGTGCATGGATGAGGTCTCCATGAATTTGGCACTGCCTACACCTTTGAAAATGCTTGTGTGCATCTATCTCTATTGTAGGCCAATAGTATCCCATGCAGATTATTTTCTTAGCTAAGCTGTTGCCACCTCTGTGGGTTCCACATATTCCTTCATGTACCTCGTACAAAGCTTTCTGAGATTCCATGGAAGTGAGACATCATAATAATGTTCCATCAAGACTTCGTCTGTATAGAGTAGTTGAGAGGATTGTATACCTAGAGGCTTGGTGGATGAGGGATTTTCTTTGGTTCCTAGACAAGTTTGGGGGTAAGACATTGTTTTGGAGATAGCTATAGACATCTTGGTACCATGGGGATTCAGGACCAACAAGGACACAAACTGATTCTATGATAGATGCCTGATGTGATGGCACCAAGAGTTTCTCCACTAGAAAATGGAATTTGGTATCATTACCTAGCATATCAATCAGTGATGCTATGGTAGCCATCGCATTTGTCACTTTGTTCTATGCTCTTGGGACTTGTTCAAAGAGAATGTAATGAAACTTGGTGCGTAGTTGTTCCATATGTGCTCTGTAAGGTATGAGCTTCTCATCTTTGGTCATGTAATCATTGTTAACTTGGCTAATGACCAACTGTGAATCACCAAAGACTTTTAGATTCTTGATTCTCCATTGAATGGCTATCTTTAGACCAATGACCAATGCTTCATATTCTGCTATATTGTTGGTGCATTGGAAGTTAAGTCTGAAAGACTTTGGAATTGTATCATGATCCGGAGTGATGAGAACTATCCTTGGCCCCGATCCATGGTTTGTACATGATCCATCAAAGTAAAGTTGCCATACCTCGATCGCCAGTTGTAGTGTCATGATAGATTCATTAGGGAAATCAGAGATAATAGGCTGGTGGTCTTAAATCGGTGCCTCTGCTAGTTGATCGGCGATCACTTATCCTTTGATAGCCTTTCTATCTACATACTCAATGTTGAACTTGCTTAAGATCATTACCCACTTGGCCAGTCGTCCAGTGAGCGCTGCTTTGCTTAGGAGATGCTTGAGAGGATCAATATGTGCAACCAATTTTGTTTGGTGACTAACATGTAGTGTCTTAGCTTTTGGGAAGTAAAAAAAATTGCCAGGAATGACTTCTCAATTGGCGTGTAGTTTAGCTCATATCCAACCAAAGTCCTACTTAGGTAGTAAACGACCCTCTCTTTTCCTGCATCATCATACTGTGCCAAGAGGACACCTAATGCTGATTCAGTCGCTGAGATATATAGAAGCAATGGTCCACCTTGTACTGGTGGTACCAATATAGGAGACTTAAGAAGGTAGTCTTTGAATATCTAAAATGCCTATTCACATTGCTCTATCCATATGAACTTGATTTCTTTATGCAATAGATGTTGGAATGGGTGGCACTTGTCTACCAGTTGAGCTATGAAGTGTCCGATTGATTAGAGCCTTCCTTGTAACCCTCTTAGTTGTCTCAGGTTTGATGGTGGAGGCATGTCCAATATTGCCTTGACCTTTGTTGGATTCACTTCAATTCCTCTGTGTGATACTATGAACCCTAGTAATTTTCTCGCTGTGACACTGAATACACACTTTTTTGGATTTAGTCAGACTTTGAATTCCTGCATTCTATCAAAGATGGGTCCCAAAACCTGTAGATGATCCTTTCGGAGTTTTAATTTGGCTAATATGTCATCCACATAGTCTTCCATTGTCTTGTGGATGAGATCATGAAATATGGTTGTCATTGCCCTCTGATATGTTGCTCCAGCGTTCTTTAGACCAAATGGCATGACATTCCAACAATATGTTCCCCACGAACATGTGAAAGCCATTTTGTGTTGATCCTCTAGTGCTATCCTTATTTGGTTGTAACCTAAGAAGCCATCCATAAGTGATAGCATTTCATGCCCTACAGTTAGGTCCACTATCATATCAATGTTTGGTAAAGGAAAGTCATCTTTGGGACATGCTATATTGAGATCCCAAAAGTCTGTGCAAATTCATATCTGACCGCTGTGCTTTGTAACTAGTACCATATTAGATATCCAATCCGCATGTGGTATAGGTCTAATGAATTTAGCATCCAAGAGCTTTTTTAGTTCTGCCTTGACTAGTAATGCAATGTGAGGATGCATCTTTCTTAGCTTCTGTTTGACAGGTTTGGCATTTTGTAGCATTGGGAGATGGTGTAGCACCAACTCTGGATCTAAATCTAGCATGTCTAAGTAAGACCATGCAAAATTGATCATTCTTTCCTTGAAGAAGTTGATGAACTGTTCTCTCTCCTCAGGGGTGAGAGATTTCACCAAGTAGATGTTCTTTGGGTTCTTATCATCCCCCAAGTTGATTTCCTCTATCTTTTCAACCAGTAGTGCTAATTTCTCCTCTGTTAAGGGGAGGAGTTCTCTCTTTCCATCTTCTAGTGCCTTAGAGAGGTTTTTGCTAGAAGATACATCTTCTTTTAGATTTTTACTCTTTTGTTCTTTTTTCTTTTGTGGACTGGAAAGAGGAGCTTCTTCCCCAAAATATGCTGCTCTGTCTAGGTTAATGGAGAATCCTGCCTTGTGATCTCCTGACGGAATGCCTTCCCTTAGTCCCATGAAATGAGCTATTTCTTCATCATTCTCAAAGACATCTAGATTCGGTGGTCCTTGTTGATCCCATTCTATAAGCTTAGGGTGTACAAGATAGACACTTTCACTACTGATTGGCTCAAGTTTACTAAAAGGGACCGCATATATGGTGCCTACAAAATTGGACTATAATGAGGACGCACCACTTGAGGTCTGATAGATGACATGTTTGTCTATATAGGGCTGTTTGGTAATAGTCAGTTGTTCAAATAGGTCTGCTAGCTTTATGATAATGTCGACTCGAGGGGAAAAATAAGGGATTGAGGGTTCAGAGTCAAGGAGGGATCTCCACTCATACTCATGGGAGTCTGTCTTAATGGAATGTTCATCCGATGTCTCACTTCCTTGGTTATCATCGATTGCTATGTGTAGGTTTACTTGGGATTGTGTGGTTCCCTCTTCGGTGAGCAACAACTGCTCTAATATGTTGCTTATTAGGACATGCTCAGTGTTGTTCCCCCAGTGCATCTCTGCTACTTGCTCTTGATTGAATTGAATGTCTTGGATCACCAGACTAGTTCTTTGTTGTCCTTAGCCCAAACCTCTAGTGTTTCTTTGGGTTGGTGCAAGAGGCAATTCATATATGCCCTGTTGCCTTACCCCCAGTCTGGTTGTACCATCATACCCAAATATTTGTATCATTGTGTAACTGTTACCATAGTTTTCCAAAGGTAGTGGTGGTTGGATTGTCTTAGGGGAGTCTTGGTATAACTAGGTATTGATGTCTTTCTCAAAAGGATTCTCTTTCGCTATGTATCCCCATCGGACAAATGTTGTGGGTGGACATCTAAATAGAACTAACTACAAAGTTTTTTTTGTAATAATAGGTTGTGGCATACCGTGAGTTCTTGGGCTTTGAGGCATGTGTGTGATGGTAAAATCCTCTTCATATGTATATTCACCACATCCCTTGTCCGTGATGGATATCTTGCCTGCTTTCTCTGTGACATCTTTAAGATTTGAATTTGAAGGGGAGGAGATACTTGCATCCTGGTTAATGAATATCTTTCCCGCTGCCCGTGTAACATCTTTGGGATTCGAATCTGAAGAGGACGGGATGCTTGCATCTTGGTTTGATAGTACCTAGTTATCGGTGCTGATTTGGACCGCATTGCAATGTTGGAAGGGATTGGGATCTCCCTCTATGATGATCTCCTCTCCTTGGTGAGGGAACTTGATGCATTGATGGTATGTCAAAGGTACATCTTGCATTTCATGTATCCAAGGTCTCCCTAGTAACATGTTGTATCCCAACTCAAGGTCTAAGATTTGGAAGGGTGTGTTTTTGACCACAGGATCAATGCGAATAGGTAGAATGATAATACCCTTAGAGGACCTTTCCTCTTCATCATAGGCTCTGATATTTATCATCCTTGTGACATCAATGCTTGATTCTAAATAACCCAGTTGTTTGATTAACTTTAGAGTACAAATGTTTAACCCAGCTCCACCATCGACAAGGACCCTATGAACAACGCTTTTGTGGATTTGGACAAGTGTAGAGGATCATTATGCAGGGGTTTATGCGGTAGCACATCACGGTCTGTGAATGTGGCATGTTTGTTAGCTGCTATATGGTTGACCATTGTTTGGAAGCTCTCAGTTGTTATGTCCCTTGGGACAGCTGCATTCTGAAGTGCTTGGTCAAGTGCCAGTTTATGCTACGAAGATATGCACAATAGATCAAACATGGATATCTAGGTAGGTGTGCATTTTAGTTGGTCCACTATGCTTGTTTGTGGATCCGAGTTTGCTATAGGATTGGCTGATGTAGTAGCTGAGGATGGTACTCCTTGCAAGATGACTCTAGCATGATGCGTAGTTACAATGCAATTGTTACCTTGGTCCCTAATAGTGATTGTGGCCACATGGTTATCTGAAGGATTTATGCAATTTATGACATTGTCACTATTGGCATATGTATAGTTAACTTTATTGGTTTGTCCACTAGAACCGGAGGCTTTTCCCTTGTTTTGATCATGAAAGGTATCATTGAAAATGGTGTGATCAGTTGTGCCTTTAGTTTGAGTATTCGTCACATCAATGATCCCTGTGTCAATCAGATCTTGAATAGCATGCTTCAATCCGTAGCAGTTGGCTATTTTGTGCCCCTTGACCCGATGAAATTCGTAGAAATCTTTGTCATTATACCACCTCAGTTTGTTTTCACCTTGTTTAAAGTCTTTGATTTTTGGGAGAGTGATAGTGTTTGATTGTATCAGCTTACGTAAAGATGACTCTATTGGCTCTCCCAATGGTGTGAAATCTCATTGTTGGAATTGAAACTGTAGTTTGCGTTGATTCTGTTGATGACTATTTGACACAGTGGCCACTTGTATAGGGGGAGGTTGGTTTTGGGTGTATGCTTGTTGAGTGGGCCCTGTGGGGTTTTGGTTTGCCACAGGTGCACCTTGCAGTGACACCTTGGGTTGCATGTAGTTGATCATCTTTACATCAATGACACCATCGCTAGTGACATTTTTGTTCTTGTTCCACCACTTATCTTTTTCTGTTGCATTCTTATTTGTGTTCGTTTGTGTGGGATTTGCAAGGATTCCTCTTTTGACCAAGTTCTTCTCACAACGAACTCCTCTTTTGATGAGTTGTGTGAAGTTCGGAGCTAACTGTAGCTCTGTTGTGAATGACATGTCTGGGATCATATTGTCAACAAACATGACTATCAAGTCTTGTTCGGGCACATCATATGTTATACGGTTTGCCGTGCTCCTCCATCTCTATAGGAATTTCACAAAAGACTCTCCATCTTTTTGTTTAATGTCGCAAAGTTCCTTAATGCTAACCTTGCACTCGATGTTATGATGGAAGTGAGCTATGAAATTTTCAGCTAATTCTCCCCAAGATTAGATGCCATGAGGTAGATGTGAGAACCATTCCATTGCTGGTCTAGTTAAACTTTGTGGGAACAGTCGCATTAGATATGTCTCATCATGAGCGAATTTGACGCAACTAGCAAAGAACTCTTTTATATGGTCAATACGGTTGGTACTGCCCCTATACTTGTCAAATTTTGGCACTAAGAAGTGGTTTGGGAATGGGGACATTTGAAGAGAATGGTCAAAGGGGTATGGGTATAAATCCTCTACGGTATAGGATTTAGTTTGCCCCTGATTTTGCATATCCATCATTTGGGTTTTAAGGGTTTTCATTTGTTGCATTAGCATGTCCGTTTGATATTGCGGCTGATGCGTGTGGACATTCCTTTGTGTCGTGGTGGGTATGAGGCTGCACCTCTGTGTCCCTTGAGTAGAAATATAGGATTTCATCCTAGGGACTTGATATTGATTCCCCACCGAGTGATTTGTAACTTTAGGGACATGAGTAGTCCATGGTAGGTTGTGAAGTGTTTTCTGTTGTGACTGAAACTGGGGTTGATGATGCTGGGGTTGGAACTGAGGCAACTGAAGCTGGAGTTGCTATTATGGGGGTTGGAGTTGAGACAATTGAAGCTGGGTTTGTTGTTGCGGAGGTTGGAACTAAGGCAACTGAAGCTGGGGTTGTTGTTGCGGAGGTTGGAACTGAGGCAATTGAAGCTGGGGTTGCTATTACGGAGGTTGGAACTGAGGCAACTGAAGCTGGGGTTGCTGTTGTGGGGGTTGGATTTGAGGAAACTGAAGCTGGGGTTTCTATTGAGAGGGTTGGTTTTGAGGCAACTGAATCTAGGGTTGCTATTGCAGAGGTTGGAACTAAGGTAACTGATGCAAGGGTTGTTGTTGCGGAGGTTGGATGGGCATGGGCGGGCCTTGACTGTAAGTCATTCTGGCAGAGATGGATCCCTGCGAGTATGATGTGTTGACCCCAAGATTAGTGTGAATTGATGGTAGCATCGGTATAGTTTCAGAATGACTGGTGTTTGGTGGGATGGAAGGCATAGCATGAGAGCTTGATTGTGCTGGCCATGATACCAAAGGTGGAGGCATACTAGTGACCATGGGTGCACTTAGTTGTGAGCCTGCCATGCCTTGAGTAGATGAGGTGCTGGCTTGGGTTGGGTCATTGGTTTGATTGGATACAGTCTATGTTGATGTGGGTAAGGTTAAAGGTGGAAAAAATTGTGACACAACAGGTAGTATCCTGGGAAGCTGAGTAGTATTCTAACCTGTGAGAGGGTTTTCGGGCCATATAGTTGATACACTGAATTCAGCGGGGAGTTTGAATCTAGTAACATTCAAGGTTCCTCTCTACAACAATGTCAACTACTTTGGTAGAGTAGGCATCTTGTTCCACATATTCAAGTTCTTCTTTGGTGATATCTTGGAAAAAAGCTGCCCCATAGGGCTGCTCCATGAATAGAGCAGAACTGGTGTTCATGAAGGGATTGTTCTCTTGCTCTGTTTCCCAAGCGGGGAAATGGTTGATATATGACTCATTAGGTTGAGCTCTAGCCTTAGACCTTGTGTAAGGTCCTCCATGAGGTGTTTGAGACATAGTGCGGTCTAGGTTTTGTAACTAAAACAAGTGATATAAAGCAAACAAAGAAGAGGATCCTTTCTAAGAAAAGTCTGAGTTATGTTTCGGACAAGGGTAATTCTAAGGACAAATTTTGATATAACTTGATCTCAAAGTGGTGATGATAAAAGATAAGATTTGTCAACCTTTGTTTTGGACAAAGTTAATTTGATAAAGATGATGATGTTTGATATGATGAGATCAAGATATATCGAGTCTGATCTTTCGAACTAACAATGTTTTTGACAATAATCGTGCTTTACAGAGAAAGGGTAATCTTTAATGTTTAGAGATTCACACAATGTTCTTCACATTTTCCTGGGATAGACACTAGTTTGGGACACCAAATGAAGAATTATTTCAAGGTTTTTAGGTTTAGAATAGGAATGTAGTATATCTGGCCAGATGTGGTAAATTTCACCGATTGCGGTAAAATAATTGGTCGATTGTGGTAGTTTTATGACACAATGCTTCTAGTTTGCAAGATAGTTGACATTTTGACAACCCTAGACTTTAACACATTTGACTCATTTTGACAGTTTGGATGTTTGTTTTGCATTTTTAAAAACTGATCAAATAAACAAGCACAATAGACACTGTGTTTTGAAGAATGGAGACTAAAATTGTGTATGTTCTACAACTTTTTCAAGTTGCAAGGTTATCACAAGGTATCAACAATGAATAGTCAGATTAATCTAGGTCAATGTCTTCAGAATACAATGTTATAGGTCCAATGCTTGAATGTCCGTTAGCTCACACAGTAATTGTCACGCTACTAGGACATGAAGGTCCACGACGTAGGTGCCTGTATTTTTGCCGTTTCTAGGTATTGTTGCCACGGAGTGAAGATTTCTTTCACTACAAAAATACCGTGGGACACATATGTTGGAAATCTTGGGAGGAAATTCTGCAACCCCTTGCACTATAATAAGGTATCTATTCGGAGGTAAAATGGGTTGGCCTCTATTTAACAAGGTTGTAGTAAGGGTCCGTGGTGTCTCTCCAATCAGTTTGTACATGCGTGACTTAGTTAAGAGCCTAGTTGATCACGTTGGCTCCTTAGGGATATTCACCCGATCCAAACTATCATCAACACGCCTTGCTCGAGCTTGGCTAGATAAGACAAAACTTTGGTTCATGCCTTGTTTATATACCAATCAGAAGGATTACCGGTTTAAGGTCATTCTCTGAGGAAGAAGCGCATTCCCCGGATAGGCCTTTTTAAAAAAGTATAAAGGTTTGTAATCTAACAGTTTGTGCAAGTGCACCCAAAACTCAAGACATGAGGTAAATCGATTAAGCTCCAAATTTTGAAATGTGAACTAAGCTACACCACCATAAAAGCACAAATGTTCAATTTTAAGCCCAAAAGTAGGTGTTGTTTTCTTGTTCAATTTTAATGCACCAAATTGAGAGATTCTTTGCCTTTGTTCAGTTTTAATCTCCATGTTAATTTTAAGCCCAAATCTAAAATATGAGGTGTGATATGTGTTGCAAGCACTGTTCTTTTTAAACCCAAATCGACAAATGAATTCCTTTTAGTTTTGTGTTGTTTAAATAGGTTAGTACCAAAAATGATTATTTGAAAAATAAGAATATAAGTAACTTTGAAATGATGAATGATGCTTACCAAACTTACCCTTCTCTGTCCTTGGTGACCCTGATCCAATCCTGCACAGAAACCGAAAAGAATGTCAATTTAAAAGAAGATGGGCAGAGGATTTAGATCTGATGTTGCAATATTTCCTACGATTGCGGCAATCTTCCTGCAACTGCGGTAATGTTCTGTCAATTGTGGTAAATAACTGACAAGTGTGACACAATGTTGTCGATTGCGGTAAATAACTGACAACTGTGGAAAAATGTTATCGATTGCGGCACGGATCAGATGAATGTGGAAAAATTATTGCAATTGCAGCACGGATCGGGCGATTATAGAAAAATACCAGAAGACATAAGACAAGAAATGGATAGAATGACTGTGAAAGCCTGCAATCAATAACGGTATTAAACTAGTCGATTGTGGCACAGCATGGACGATTGTGGTAAAATACCAACAATTGCGGAATACTAAAAATGTTGAAGAAAAGTGTGATTTTTAAATTTACGACCGTACAAACATGGTTGATCAATCCGTTTATTCATCTGCAAGATATATTTGGGTTGTTTGTTTCATGTCAGGTTCACCAAAATGTACGCCTCTTTTTCAATTCCCAAAGCTTTCCAAAGGCGAGGGTTAGTAGCAAAGGTTTCACAAATGAATGCAAATCAAGTATATAATGACTACTAAATGAATAATAGAAACGTGAGCAATAAAATGTACAAGCAAGAGAGAGGAAGACAAATAAATGCAAACCCCACGATGCTTGAAGCTTCTATTGTTTCTCTCTACTCCTTCTGAAATGCTATTCTTGATGCCTAGTATTGGCAGGGCAACGTCTATGACTTGAGAAGCTTCGAGAATTTTACAATTGAAATGTGTGTGTGTGGTTGCAAGATGGCTTGAATGCTACAACCAAACTGACGGAGTAATGGCGCACGAGAGCTTGAAATCCTGGACCCTTCAAATGGTTATGAAGGGTTTATTATATAGGAATTGGTGATGATATGAACAGTTGAGATCAATCCCAGAGATGGGGA
>MU223425.1:3222365-3232520 GCA_018584345.1 Thuja plicata
ATTGGTTCCTAGACCTTGTGACAAAAATGTGATTGGAACAAAGTGGATATTCAGAAATAAGATGAATGAAGAAGGTATAGTGGTAAGAAACAAAGAAAGACTAGTATGTAAAGGATATGTGTAGAGACAAGGAATAGACTACACTGATACATTTTTCCCTGTGAGAAGACTAGAAGCTATTAAATTTTTTTTGGCCTATGCAACATTCAAGAACTTTAAAGTATATCAAATGGATGCCAAGTCAACTTTTTTGAACGGTGACTTGAAGGAAGAAGTTTACATAGAACAACCTGGAGGATTTAGTTTATTAGACAAAACAAACATGGTATGCAGACTAAAGAAATCCCTTTATGGACTTAAACAGGCCCCAAGAGCTTGATATGAGAGACTTGATGGTTACTTAACCAAGATTGGATTCAAAAAGGGAGCAACAGATTGTAACTTATTCATAAAAGAGACACCTGATGGACTACTACTTGTTGCTATCTTTGTTGATGACATTATCTTTGGAGGTAATGACAAGCTTAGTGCAGAATTTGCCAAAGAGATGCAGACTGAGTTTGAAATGAGCATGATTGGACCTATAAAATATTTTTTGGTATTGAATGTAAAACAAACTGACAAAGGCATATTCATAAATCAGTCTAAGTATGTGAAGGAGATATTGAAGAATTTCAAAATGGAAGATTGCAAACCAGTAAGCACCCCCATGATAACAAGAAGAAAGCTTTCTAAAGAGGATGATTCCACAACAGTTGACAAGACACTATACAAGTCTATGATTGGAAAACTCATATATCTTACTCAATCTAGACCAAATTTTTCTAATGAAGCTGGCATTGTTGGAATATTTGTAGCTGAACCTAAACAAAATCACCTAATGGCAATAAAAATAATATTCAGATACTTAAAGGGGACTATAGACTATGGTTTATGGTATCCCAACTTAGAGAATGTACAACTTCATGTGTATACTGATGCCGATTGGGCAGGTTGTGTTTATGACAGAAAGAGTACCTTAGGAGGAGCAATATTCCTTGGAGACAGATTGGTCAATTGGACAAGAAAGAAGCAGAATTGTATTTATCAGTCAATAGCTGAAGTAGAATATGTAGCAGCAACATTGAATTGTTCTACAATTGTTTGGATCAAACAGATGATAAAAAACTTTGGAATTTAGATTAATTATCCTATTGTTATTCACCGTGATAAAACTGGAACTATCAATATGTCAAAGAACCCTGTGATGCACACAAAGACAAAACACATTGGAATAAAATATCATTTTCTAAGAGAAAAATTTACAGACAAAGAAGTAAAGTTGGATTATGTGAGCACTAAAGAACAGTTAGCAGATATTTTTACAAAGCCTTTATCAAAAGATACTTTTGAGTATCTCAGGGAGAAGCTGAGAGTAATTCCCTTTCCTGAGTTTGATTATAATTTGTAGCAAGAACATTATTCCTTGGTGACTGATGAATGGTTGAATAATCTACTTCTGGAGTAGTACTTGTGCTTAATGGTATTTTGCACCCTTTTCCATTGATGTCAAAGGGGGAGTATATAGTAAGGGGGAGAAATTACTCTGGAGGAGTATATAGTCATGAAAATAAAAACACAGTCAGAGAAGCTGCAACAGTGAAGAGGAACCTTTGATGAGGATATTGAGAAGATTGTAAAAAAGAAGGAAGACACTATTGGATTGATGGTGTTTTTAATCATATGTTGCCATCAATGTCAAAGGGGGAGATTGTTGGAGAACTACTTCTGTGCAAATAGTTGACTGTATGTTTGTTATTGATGACAACATATAGTATACAATAGTGAACTGTATTCACCTTTTAGTATGGATATGAGGAAGCCTTGCGTGGTTTTTTTTATGTTTTAGACATAGTTACTATACCATGTACATACACATAGATTTAGATGTTCAGTAACAATTGAGTTATGTTACTCTGTTTACCAGACACAGTTTCAGAAGATTGTTCTCAGAAAGCCGACAGTAATTTTATTGATTCTTCAGTTGCATCTATCTATGGGATATGCATGTTTAGATTCATGTTCAGCTATGAGTCTAAGATAATTAATCAAAGGCACTAATCCTATTTCATCCAAAGCATGATGATTGGGTAAGTTTGGTGGAGCCAAATATGTGAAGCGATGCATCTATTCAGTTTGAGTTGCGCAGTTATAATTATGTCATGTGCTTGGTTTGGCCAACTAAAGAAGCATTGAAGGGATTCCTAAAGCCCACAAAGGTCATATCTTTTGAAGAAGATACTTATAGTAGTTCATTTGAAGATCACCAAGTGTGAATGATAAGAAAAGAGACAAAAGAAGGATAGAACATAATGCTGATTGTTTTGGGACAGTAGAACCATTTCATTCATTAGATAAAGATCTATGTGAAGAATTAGAGAGTATATACAATTCATTGGAATTGATCAAGACAACAGGTCTACCTAAACAGTTCATTTTCAGATATAGTGTATATCTATTTTACAAAAGGCTGTAACCTTCACCATAATAAATAGTGAGCTTTTGGCTAGTGAGTCCTCACCCCTAACAAGGTTATTTGTAAAAGACTCTTAACAGGCTCTAACCTTTAACCAGGTCACTGTACTTATTTCTTTGTAAAGATCAACTCCTAATAGGGTTGTAAGATCTTCTAACAGGGATTATTATACTCAAGTACAGTTCTTTGTGGGTGCTAATTCCCACCAGGATTTTTACCTAGTTTGGTTTCCCTGTAACCAAAATTGTAGTGTTCTATTTTGTGTTATCTTAAATGTGTATGTGCTTATGATATTCTATAATTAATTGGAGAAAATAATTTAACTTTCTGATAATTGATTCACCCCCCCCTCTCAGTTATCCCTTGGGACTATTCCAACATTGGCAAGTTGACCTATGTTAGAATTTAATATTTCCTTGGTGAGATATGTAATTAAAGGATAAACCAAGGTATCCTAATTTATATTTGTCCTCTAGTCCAAGTAGGAGGACATGTCACTTATTTATATTTCCTTTAATAAAGAAATTATATATTCCTCCTTAAGAGGATTCCTACTTATGACACACACCTAATGTGAATGTAGAACTCATAGGATATTAGAGTTACATGCAAAATCCTTCACTCATCTCTACTTAAGAGATGCTTCTCACACACTTCTTAAGGTTGGCTCTCACAAGTTTGTTCTTATGGGAATTCTTTTCTCTTCTTCTCTCATTCTCATTATTTCTCTTACAATGTTGTAATGAGATTTTCTCTCTCTCTCTCTCTCTCTCTCTCTCTCATGGCTTCTTTCCTCTTTCATATTATTCACAAGGGGTTTTTTTTTGGTTTTTCCCCTTTCAAAATCTTTGAGTTCTTGTGTTGGTCTTGGATCATTTTGGTAAACTGGGTGTTTGATATATTGAAGCAAAATCTCTCTCTTTCTTTGTATTTGGTAAAACTCTTCCTTTTGCACACTCTCTTAGATTATTTTCTTAATCTAGTTTCCATTTATTTGTATTTTCTAACATGGTATCAGAGCTGGTTTAATCCTTGTTTTGAGTGTTGCATGTAGGAATAGTTGAAAGATATCTCGATTGAGGAGAAGAAATCTGATTTTTTGTTGATATAACTCTTGTTTGTAGGGTTTTCTTTCTTTTTTTTTTGCAAATCTAAGCTTATTCAACTCTGTTTAAAGTTTTTTTAAAGTACTAACCTCACCCTCTTTAGGAAACCACAAGGGTTTTCTATTTCTTACATTCTCGCTCATTTTTCTAACCATCTAATTTGCAGGTTTATATTTTATTTAATCTTCTCACATTTGTATGTTCTATTTTTTATCATTAAATCAATATTTAAATCTGATGCTAATTTTTTTTTCTTCCAACTCGAACGGTTCTTTTGTTTCAAGTTCTATATTTATGTTTTGTAGTCAAATCTTGTTCATAGTTTATATTTTGATTTTTCAGTTAAGCTATTGGCTTTTTCACAAATATCTTTTCTAATCATTTGGTGTAGGATTCAATATTATTACTTATATTTCTCCAACATATTTTCTCTGTGTTTTTAGATATCGTTGGTTTGTTGCAGACTCCAAGGGTTTTCTCTTTTGGCTCTTTCATACATATTTACATCTTGCTTTGTGCAAGCTCTTTGTTGACCTTCCAAGAACAAATTTGTCTTTGTTTTCTGTGCAAAGTAAAGCCATAAAAATACATATGGTGTTGACTTATTCATAGCCTTGTATCTTACATGTGTTGTATCTTAGCAGCTCACTTCCTGCACATCATCCTTGGTGTCTTATATTCTTCTATTCCCATGTTCAAAGTTAACATTACATTGTGCAGATTATACATCTGCTCATGCTATACATCTAGCGTAGCTTTCATCCATTCAAACCTCTCGTAGCTCCACACTTATCATCACGTTAATCCTCGCCATTTTTAGCATAGAATTTTCTTAGCACAGCTAAGGTTAGAACTTCAATTTGTTTTATTCCAGCTAAAAGAGTTTGTAATAACCATTAGCTGGTGCTTTGTAATAATTTATCTCCCTTGGCACTGCATTTTTATTAATCTTTGTCTATAGTATTATCTTTCAGTCAAACCATTTCAGTCCTTTTTATTGCTTTTCCACATTCCTAGCATTCTCTTTCTACGCTATCTTCCTTTCTTTAACGCATCTTTCTCTTGCTTTGTTTGGGTGGTTTGATGTGCCACAGTCAATTCATGCAACTGTATTTTAATTATTTTTTCTCCTTCTCTACCTAGATGGCCCACAATTTTCTTACAAAAGTTGTATCGATTGTTCATACGATGGTGGGGATGAGGAGATCCATGATGCATTGATCTCGGTGACAATAGCTTGAGCCATAGAAATCTAAAAGCACAATAATCTAAACTTGAGTCTCTAAACAAAGAATGCGGCAGAAATAAGAAGCTATAAAGAAGGAGCAAATTTAGCAAATTCAATACACCTCAAGTTTGTATTTTGAGCCATAAAGTGCCTCCTCCTTCACTACCTATACCATTATCTGATGTTGTATCCATTAAGTGAATTTATAGCCAAATATATGCACCACCATCACTGGCACTAGATGGAGACAACCCATCACTGCCAGGTGCTTTTGTTTCAAACAAAGCTCCCTTACCTGTTAAGGATCTTGAGCTGAATGCTGAGCTAAAAGAAGATGTATTGGAAGTTCCAGATTTTTGGACCAATCCAAATGAAAATGAGGAGCTAGAAAAAGTAGTTCCTGAGATACTTGCAAATGCATTCTATGTGCTGGAAAGCTGTTGGAATGAACTAACTACAATAGATGGTTCTTGCTAATGAACTTCCTTGACACTATCCTCTTTGTTGGTTTCCTTAACTTCACTAAATTTCTCAAGATTTTTTTTTCTGTTGATTCACTTTCACCATTTCTATTGTTAGTTCTCATTTTCTAACACTTTTGTGTGAAGCCTTCTGTGAATAACAATGTTAGAAGCTGCCATTTCTTCAAGCTAAATATCAACCAGGCTTATTTTATAAGGACAAAGATAAGAATTAAGATAAATAAAAATAGTTTCAATGGCTGCATCTCTCTTGCTGCTTTCATTTCTCTGATATTCTAACATTTTTTTGTTGGTTGCAGTTAAGAATTCTGTTTAGAATAGTATATTGGTAGAATTCATAATATTCTATTCTGCAACAATATGCTTTATCTCTCTAATTTTAGCTTTTTAGTTTGAACATTTCTTTTGATTTGACTCATTTAATCTCTTTATTTTATTGTTTCATAATTAACTAATTACTTAATTCACATTTGTTCAAATCTTGATTTACATTAAAAAATTTTAAACGTTAAAACATTTTTTCTACTCAAAATTTCTTAATATCATTTCATTCCTACTTTCTTCATATCAATTCTAACTTATTTCAATTGCCATTTCGTTAATTAGTTGTAATTAAAATTTGTTCCTTCATTTAAACTAAAAATTTAAATATTTTTTTCATATATTTGTTTAACCATTCATATTGAGAGTTACATTAATTTAAATTTCTTGATCTTGATCATTAGATATTCAGTGTATTGCACTTTGTTTAAGTTATTCAAATCATTTGCTTAGTTAATAATGTCTACCCTAATTATGGAATTCAAACTCCTTTAAATTAAGGGGGTATTTTTGTCTAGTACCCTAAATTTATGCAATTATGTCTACTTGAATTTTAAAAATTGCATTAAGTAGTTCTAACTATCATTTATGGAATACTCCTATTTATTTATTTTTATATAATTTTGTGCTAAGATTTTTTAAAGTTTGTTTTCTTTAAGAATGTTTTTTAATTGCTAGTTATGTTTTCAAATTTTGTACAATTGGTATTATTATTCAAGTGACAGGGGTATTTATTTTCTCCTAGCTAACCTTCATTCAAATTTTTGAAATTATTCCAATTTTATGAAGAAAAATGATATACTTCAAATATTCAATAAAGATATTGCTAATGCTAACTTATAAATTTTCACATATTGTGAGTTATCTATCGACATTGCCTTCATGTGTATTATTATTAATTTTATTGTTTAAGCATTAATTTCTATCAGTTTTATATGATCTATTGTTATGCACTTAGTTGCATCTTTTATGGGTTCATCTTGTTCCATTTGTAAGTTGCACTGGGGTGCACTTACTTCAGTTGATGTTTATCAACTTGCTCCAATTGTAAGTTGCACTGGGTTGCACTTACTTCAATTGATCTTTATCAACTTGTTCCACTTGTAAGTTGCACTGGGTTGCACTTACTTCAGTTGATGTTTATTAACTTGTTGTATTTGTAAATTGCACTGGGATGCACTTACTTCAATTGATGTTTATCAACTTGTTCTATTTGTAAGTTGCACTGGGTCGCACTTACTCCAGTTGATGTTTATCAACTTGTTCCACTTGTAAGTTGCACTGGATTGCACTTACTTCAGTTGATGTTTATCAACTTGTTCCACTTGTAAGTTGCACTGGGTTGCACTTATTTCAGTTGTTGTTTATCAACTTGTTCCACTTGTAAGTTGCACTTACTTCAATTTATGTTTATCAATTTGTTTCATTTTTAAGTTGCACTGGGATGCACTTACTTCAGTTGATGTTTATCAACTTGTTCCACTTCTAAGATGCACTTACTTCAGTTGATGTTTATCAACTTGCTCCATTGGTTGTTTTTCTATTGGTGAGGATGTTTTTCTTGAAATCCTTCTTGAATTTTGATGGATATCTCTGGCAGACAATATGTTATTACTGCTCCTACTTGTATGTTGCATTGGGTTGTACTTACTTTATTTGATGTTTATCAACTTGTTCCACTTGTAAGTTGCACTGGGTTGTACTTACTTCAGTTGATGTTTATCAACTTGTTCCACTTGTAAGTTGCACTGGGTTGCACTTACTTCAGTTGATGTTTATCAACTTATTTCATTTGTAAGTTGCATTGGGATGCACTTACTTCAGTTGATGTTTATCAACTTATTCCACTTGTAAGTTGCACTGGGTTGCACTTACTTCAGTTGATGTTTATCAACTTGCTCCATTGGCTGGTTTTTATTTTGGTGTGGATGTTGTTCTTGAAATCCTTCTTGAACTTTATTGGATATCTCTGGCAGGTAATATTTTATTACTCCTCATAATTCTGTCTTATGGTTCACATTGGTAAACATGCTTGGAAAATCAAGATCTTACATTATTTTGGTGCTTGAGTCTCATGTTCTTGTAATTTATCATTGTCTCTCTCATATTTCTTTGATTAATATACTAACATGATAATTCTCTGCATTCTTCATTTCTTAGATCATGAGTCACGCAGGTTGTGGATTGATCACCCATTTTCTTGTAGTGAGATGATTCATTAGTGGACTGCCTATATCCATGTGATTGACACATTATTGATGTAGGTTTCATTAGTTGACCTTGTTTGTGGTCAATTGTGTTTTAGTATATTTCTTTCATGAGAGAATTGATAAATACTTTCGTACCTAACTTGTTCCTTTTGAAACTTTGAGCTTGTGATTTATCTTGATATCATGTTAGCGACATTGCAAATTTTTATAATATCTAACGCTTATCTCATTCTAAAGTTTTCAAAATTTATCTAAAGTTGAATTATTTTATGATACATATTATGAGTTTCTTTTCAAAGGTGTACTGATTTGTATCAAGGGTAGATCCCAACTATGGGAAATCTACTTGTGGTTTTTCAATTCTTTGATTCAGGTGATATATCATGGACCTTTCCAAAGACATCAATTCATTTACACATGTCCTATGAGTCATAAGAATACTTGTATATGTGCATATACTTCCACTTGAACACATTTTAAGGACCCATCTACTTATCTTAGATCTACCAAAGCTTCTTGTATATCATGTTTCCAGAAGACTACTTGCAAACTTGGAGACAATACAATTTATTCCTTATATTAAAGATCAATTTGCATATTTTTGTAAAAAAATGGGTTTCATACCCCTTGTTGTAAATACCCCAAGTAAATATTAAAGGGGGGGGGGGGTGTTAGAATTTAATCTTTCCTTGGTGAACTATGTAATTAAAGGATAAACCAAGCTATCCTAATTTGTATTTGTACTCTAGTCCCAGTAAGAGGACATGTCACTTATTTGTATTTCCTTTAATAAGGAAATTAGATATTCCTCCTTAAGAAGATTCCTACACATGGTACACACCTAATGTGAATGTGGCACTCATAGGATATGAGAGTTACATGCAAACTACTTCACTCATCTCTACTTAAGAGATGCTTTTCACACACTTCTTAAGGTTGGCTCTCACAAGTTGGTTCTCATGGGATTTCTTCTATCTTCTTCTCTCATTCTCATTCTTTCTCTCACAATGTTGAAATGAGATTCTTTCTCAAGCTCTCTCTCTTTCATGGATTCTTGCCTCATTCATATTATTCACAAGGGTTTTTTTTTCTTGTTTTTCCCCCTTTCAAAATCCTTGAGTTCTTGTGTTGGTCTTGGAGCATTTTGGTGAACTTGGTGTTTGATCTATTGAAGGAAAATCTCTCTCTTTCTTTGTATTCGGTAAAACTCTTCCTTTTACACACTCTCTTGTATTCTTTCCTTAATCTCGTTTCCATTTATTTGTATTTTCTAACAACCTATTAGTGCTGCTTTACTCAACAAGTATTTTAATGGATAAATATGTGTCATTATCTTTGTTTGATGACTCATCATGCAATGTCTTAAATTTTGGGAAGCAAAGACAATTGTGAGGCATGACTTATAAATTACTGAATAATTTAGCTCATAGCCCACCAATGGTCTTTTGAGGTAGTAAATGACTCTTTCCTTGCCCTGGTCATCATGTTGTTCCAAGAGAACACCTAGTGCTGACTCCGTTGCTCAGATATATAAGAGGAGTGGCCTACCTTGAATAGGTATCACCAATATAGGAGACTTCAATAGATAATCCTTGAATGTTTGAAACACTTTCTTGCATTGTTCTGTCCATATCAAGATCACATATTTATGCAGTAGGTTCTGTAATGGGTGACACTTGTCTACCAATAGGGCAATGAATTTCCTGATAGATTGTAGTCTGCCTTGTAGACCTCATAGTTACCTAAGATTATTTGGTGGTGGCATGTAAATGATGGCCTTGACCTTTTCTAGGTCTACTTTGATGCCTCTATGTGATACGATGAATCCAATATGCTTTCTAGCAGTAACTCTGAATGCACACTTCTTTGGATTGAGTCTAACCTTGTACTCCTGCATTCAATCAAATATCGGGCCCAAAACTTATAGGTGAGTTTCCCTGAGCATTGATTTGGCTAGTATGTCATCAACATAGTCTTCCATTCTTTTATGAATTAGATCATGAAAGATCATGGTCATTTCCCTTTGATAAGTTGCACCTACATTTTAAAAACAAATGACATAATGTTCCAGCAGTAAGTTCCCCAGGCGCATCTGAATGCTATCTTGTGTTGGTCCTTTGGTGCAATCCTGATTTGGTTATATCCAAAGAAGCCATCCAATGAGTGATAACTGTAACCACCTGAATTTGGTCTGTCGCAACTATGGACCCTATTTGCCCTAAGTGTGATCATACCCTCGATTTATGTCCAAACGACCCTGTTACTGCTTGGCATATTTCTTTTAATCAATTTA
>MU223425.1:3242706-3289512 GCA_018584345.1 Thuja plicata
ATCTTTTATAGCTTAAATGCATGCTTATTTCATCATTTAGCTTATTTTCAATTAAAATCCTTCATGCTAGAATAGTATTGGTCACTGATTTATAGCATATTCTGAGGGCTAAATATGTTATTTATTACACTCTTTCTAGTTAGAAGGCAATAGGCCGATATTAGTGGTTTTTGAATGTTTTATCTAACCATTTATACTAATGCAATGACCTATTGAGTGTTTGTGTTGATTCTGACAGGTACCCAAATACACACGCACAATAACATTTGGTGCCTTGCTATTAGGTAAACTATCATGTAAATGTTTGGTAGAGGAAAATCATCCTTGGGACCAGCCTTGTTCAGATCTCTAAAATCTATACATATACAAATCTGACCATTATGTTTGGTTAGTAGCACTAAATTTGATATCCAATCTCCATATGGAATTGGTCTTATGAATCTGCATCTAGGAGTTTCTTCAATTATTATTTAACAAGTAAATTGATGTGCGGATGCATATTTCTCAATCTTTTTTTAACATGTTTTCCATTTGGTAAAAATGGTAGATGATGTAGCACTAGCTCCGGACCCAAACCTGACATGTCTGCGTAAGGCCATGCAAAGTTGATTTGTCTTTCCTTAAATAAACTAATGAAACATTCTCTTTCATCTGGTGTAAGAGATTTAGCCAAATAGATATGTTTAGGGTCATTTTCATCCCCTATATGGACTTCCTATGTTTCTTCTGCTAGTAACACTGACTTTTATTCTATTAGTGGGAGGAGTTCCAACTTTCCATCCTCTGGCACCTCAGAGAGGTTTTCACCAGAAGATAAGTCCTTTATTTTTTTCTCTTTTTTTTATGGCCAGAAGGGCCTTTCAATTTTCACTTACTAACTATTCTTTTTTTCTTTTGGTTTTGATTTTGTGATTGGAAAGAGGATCCTCCTCTCCAAAGTATGCCGATCTATCCAGGTTAAAGGAGAAGCCTGCTTTGTGGTCTCCTGATGGTATGCCTCCTTGGAGTCCCATGAAGTTTGTGATTGCTTCATCATTCTCAAAAAGATCTATGTCAGGTTGTCCTTGTTGGTCTCATTCTACCAGCTCAGGGTAGACTAGACAAAGGTCCACATGGGGGGATGACTCTACTTGGGTGAACGGGACCGTGGTGATAGTTTTGACAAACTGGGAATGGGACATGGATGCACAACCTAAGGAATTGATATTGATATGTTTATTGATACACGGTTGGTCTTCTATGATTATTTAGTCAAAAAATTCTTTAAGGTGTATGGTACTGACAAACCGAGGGGAATAGTCTAGGATGGGTGACTCAAAATTAAAAAGGGACAACCACTTGTACTCATGGGAATCAATCATGCTATAATTCTCATTAGATGTCTCACTTTTTGCATCATCCTGGATAGTCTAATTAAGGTTCAATTATAAATAAGAGGGTTCCACATCTGATGGAAATGACCACTAGAGTATACTGTTGATTAGGGCATGTTCCATATTTTGCCCCCGATTTAATTGTACAATTTGTTCCTGGTCTATGGGTATATCTTGGATGGTTGTACTTGTTCTATTTTTTCCATAGCCTAACCCTCATTTCTTTCTTTGGGTTGGTGGTAAAGATAGTTCCATTAAGATTTGTTGTCTTTCCCCTAGACCGATCTTACCTTCATATCAAAATTTATGTAGCATAGTGAAACCAACTCCATACTTTGACAAAGGTATCTTTGCTTGAGGTTTCTCTTGAGAGTCTTTATACAACCAAGTGTTGATGTTTGGATCAAAAGGTTTTTCTTCAGCTATGTCCCCCCACTTGAAAAATGTAGTCGGTGGATATTTGAATAATACTAGTTTCAGAGCTTCATGTGTTTCCACCAGTCAGGACATGCCATATGATCTGGGATTTTGAGGCATGTTAGTGATGGTAAAATCTTTCTCATAGATATACTCACCACACCCTTTGTCCTTGATTTATATATTCCCCACTTTTCTTGGTATATCTTTGGTAATAGATATAGAGGCAAAAGGAATGCTTACTTCTTGACTTAAAGGCACTTGATTATCTGTACTTCTTCTTATGGTATTGTAGCATTGGAATAGGTTTGGATGTCCTTCAATGATTATCTCTTCCCCTTGGTATGGGAACTTGATACACTGGTGATAATTTGAAGGGAAATATTACATCTCATGTATCCATGACCTTCTTAGTAACATGTTATATCTCAAATCTAGGACTAGGATTTGAAATGGGGTGTTCTTTATGACTGGGCCTATCCTGATTGGTAGCATGAGGATACCTTTTGATGATCTTTCCTCCTTGTCACATGCACAAATATTTATTCTCCTGGTGACATCAATGCTAGATTCAAAATAGCCCAAGGATTTTATCACTTTTAGAGTACATATGTTTAAAACAGTCCCGTCATCAATGAGGACTCTTCAGACTGTGTATTTGTGAAAATGGATAAGTAGATGTAGGGGATCATTATGTAGAGGCTTGTGCGGTGGATCGTCATGGTATGTAAATGTAGTGTGCTTGTTAGAAGTGATGTAATTTACCATGGTTTGTAAATTCTTTGGAGTTATGTCCCATGAGACAACTGCATTTTGAAGGGCTTGATCTAGAGCTTCCTTATGCTGTAGGGATATGCGCAATAGGTTGAACATGGAGATCTGGGAAGGTGTGCACTTTAGCTAATCCACTAGAATAGTTTGTGGGTTAGAAGTTGTTGTAGGATTAGCTGGTGTAGCTGAAGTGGAAGGAATTCCTCGCAAAACAACCTTAGAACATCATTTTGTGACAACACATTTGGCATTGGGATCTCTGATAGTAATCATAGAAACTCGACTATCTAAAGGATTAATGCAATTGATGGTGCTATCAGAGTTGGTATAGGTATAATTCACTTGTTTAGACTATCCACCAAACATGGAGGCTTTACCTTTATTATGATCATGGAATGTATCATTGAATATTGTGTGATCAGTTGTACCCTTGGATTGGGTATTTGTTACATCGCTAATCCCTTGGTCGATTAGATCTTGTATGGAAGTTTTCAATTGGTAACAGTTGGGTTTCTTGTGTCCTTTTACCCGATGATATTCACAAAATTCATTATCATTCCACCACTTGGGTTTCATAACACCATGTTTGTATTCTCTGATTTTAGGCAGAGTGATATTATTGGTTTGAATCAACTTTTTCAAATCCAACTCTATCAAATCTCCTAATGGTGTGCAATCATGTTTAGGAAATGGAAAACTTTGTGGGAGTTGCACATTGGGTCAGTTGTTGGAAACATGTGCTTCTTGAACAGTGGGTGTGTGAATTTGAGTATTTGTCTACTGAGTGTGCACCATGGGTTTTTGATTTGTCATGTGTGCTCCTTTTAGTGAAACCTTGGGTTGAGTATAGTTGACTGTTTTGACGTCAATGACACCATAAATGGTGACATTCTTTTTCTTATTCCACCATTTGGCCTTATTCATTACATTCTTGTTCATGTTTATTTGGGTAGGGTCTGCAAGGATTTCTCTCTTGACCAAGTTTTGCTCACATCAAACTCCTTGTTCTATGAGTTGCTTGAAATTTGGAGCGAGCTACAATTCTGTTGTGAATGACATATCTAGGATCAGACTGTCAATGGACATGACTATTAGGTCTTATTTGGGCACATCATACGTTATTATGTTTGCAGTGTTCCTCCATCTTTGTAAGAATTTAATAAATCATTCACCATCTTTTTGCTTAATGTCACAGAGGTCCTTGTTGTTGACCTTGCATTCGATGTTATAATGGAAGTAAGCAATAAACTTTTTGACCAATTCTCCCCAAGAAATAATGCCATGGGGTAGGTGTGAGAACCATTCCATTGCTGGTCTGACTAGACTCCATGGAAATAGTCACATTAGGTAAGTTTCATCATGTGAAACCTCAATTCAGCTAGCAAAGAATTCTTTAATATGCTCTACAGGATTGGTACTACCTCTGTATTTGTCAAATTTGGGAACTAAGAAGTGAGTGGGAAACAAAGACATGTGCAATGAGTGATCAAATGGGTATGGGTACAAGTCCTCTTCTATGTAAGACTTGTTTTTCCCCTGATTTTGCATGCCCATAATTTGTGTTTGTAGACTTTTCACTTGCTATATCAGCATGTATGTTAGAGATTGAGGAACATTCCTGACATTAAATATCTATGTCATGATAGGTATAAGGATTCACCTCTGTGTTCCTTGTGTTGGGACATATGATCTAGCACTTGGGACTTGGTATTGATTTCCCAGTGTGTTATTATGATACTGGGGAATTTGATTGGTCCAAGATTTCTGTTGTTGTTGGTGTTTTTTTTGGGATCCCTGTTGGAATAAATGTATAGCCTTTGGTAGACATTGATTGAATATCAGACCCACAAAGATTGATCCATGTGGGAGTGAAGTATTGAGTCCAAAGCTAGTAGGGATAGACTGCAGTGTCTGAGTAGTCGCAAATGGGTTATTTCCCGTTTGTGGAATTGATGACATACCTTGAGTGCTTGATGTAAAAGGCCATGAGTCCAATGCTTGAGATAAAATAGTGACTAGGGGTGCACTCAGTTGGGAACCCATCATATTTTGGGTGGATGATGTACTAGCTTGATTGGCAAAGCTAGTTTGGGTTGACATAGTCTGCATTGATGTCGTGGTTGTTGATGATGGTAGAGACAAAATTTGAGATATCATAGGATCCATTTGAGAGGTTTGAGTTGTGCTTTGTCTTTATAGTAGGTTCTCAGGTCATATTGTTGACACATTGAGTTTGACTCCCTTTTTGATCAACATAGCTAGAAATATTTTAGGGTTTATTTCCCCAACAACATCAACTACTTGCGCAAAATAGGAATCTTGATCTATGTATTCGAGCTCTTCCTCTTTAAAATCTTGAAATATGGTTGGCCTATGGGAACATTGAGGAATAGAATGCACATTCTCAATGTAAATAATGAAATCAATGTTTCTGAATGGGTTGTCCTCTCGCTCTTTTTCCCATGGGGGAAATTGGTTAATATAGGATTCATTGGGTTGGGTTCTAGCCTTCGACGTAGTATAAGGTCCTCCATAGGGTGTGAGAGACATGGTGTTATCTAGGTTTTGAACTAAAATGAGTGATATAAAGAAAATAAAAAGGATAACCTCTCGAGGAGAGTCCAAGTTATGTTTTGACAAGGGTAATTCTAAGAAAAAAAGTGATTTCTCTTGATCTCAAAGATTGGTGATGTAAGATATTGATTCTGACTCTTGCCTTAGATGAGACAAAATTGCTGATAAAGATTGATGAAGCTGAGATAAAGGGATCAAGGTAATCTAATCTAAACTTTTGAACTATCAATGGTAAACAATAGTCGAACTGTCAAAGAGGGATGATCCTAGATGTTTTGAGATTCACATAGATTCTTCATTGTTTCCTAGGATCTATATAGTGACCTTTCACATGAAATGGGGAACCTACCATGGGTTTAGACTGATAAAAATGAAAAGTCCTGTTAGAGGATTCCAAATTCACTGATAGAATGTATGTATAGGTCGATATGCTGATTGCAAAAAAAATCCACCGATTATGGAAGAATGCAAGGTCAATTGCGGTAAACATTCAGCAATTGCAACAATAGAAAGATTAATTACAACAATAAGAGGCTCAATTATGGTAACATTCCATCAATTATGACAAAATTCCATCAATTGCCACAAAGTGAGACAATCTTGAAAATGATAGCAATTGGGAATCTGTCTGATAAAAATGATCTCTCTGGAATAGTGATGTGATTCTAGAATAGATTTTGTTTGACACCCTAGACTTCAAACACGTTTGACTCATTTTGACAGTTTGAGATGTTGGTTTTGCATTTTGGAAACTGATCATACAAGCAAGCACAATAGACACAATATTTTGAAGATCCAAGAATGAAATGTGTATGTTCTACAACTTTTGCAAGTTGCAATTTTTTCATGTGGTTGAAACAAAGACAATCAGCTTATTCTAGGTTAATTGGCTTCAAGATGCAATATTATAGGCTCAATGCTTTGGATGTTCATCAACTCACATAAAAATTGTCACGCTAGTAGGACACAAAGATCCATGATGTAGGTGCTTGTGTTTTTGCCTTTGCCAGATATTGTTTCCATGCTAATGAAGATCTCTTTCATCAACACAATATCCTGGAACACATATGTTGGGAATCTTGGGGGGAAATTCTGCAACCCCTTGCACTATAGTAAGACACTTGTTCGGAGGTGAAATAGGTAGGTCTCTAATTAATGGGTTGTATTAAGGTTGGTGGAGTCTATCCATTTAGTTTGTACATGTGTGACTCAAGAGCCTAGTTGACCATGCTGGCTACTTAGGGATACTTCACCTAATCTAGGCTATTATCAACACACTTTTCCTAAGATTGGCTAGATATAAAACAAAGCTTTGGCTCACATCTTCTTTATATACCAATTAGAGGGATTACCGATTTAAGGTCATCCTCTGAGGAAGAAGTGCTTTCCCCAGACAGGCCTTTCTAAAAAAGTATAAAGGTTGTTAATCTAATAGATTGTGCAAATGCACCAAACATTCAAGACACAAGGTTGATTGATTAAGCACCAAAATTTCAAGTGTGAACTAAGCTATCATCCATACATGCACGCGAGTTCAGTTTTAAGCCCAAAGTAGAGGAAGATGCTTGTCCAATTTTATATGCACCAAATTCAAAGTTTTTTTTGCCTTTGTTGAATTGTTAACCACCATGTACATTTTAAGCACCAAATTGGAAAAGTTAGATTGTAATGGTTTGCTAACACTTTTTCTTTTTAAGCACCAAAAAGAGAAATGAGTTGATTTTAATTTTCTTTGTTAAAACTGTTTCCACGCCACGAGCTGTCAAAAAGTGATTAGTACCGAAACCTTGTAACAATCAAAATGAATAATATCCAGCAACTCTGGGATTATTAAGACCGTTAAGGCTAATGGTAACCTTGTACTTGGTTGCAAAATGCTTGAGAGAATCTAGATACCTATTAAATGATTCACTTTTATCTTTAGATGTGATTGCCAAGATTCCCCTTTGTTGCGTGCAGTAATTAGTGGTTCTTCTTATGGCTTCTCTTAGTGATCTAGAACCTGGGGTGCGTCTACTTATCCTTTTGGCCATATGTCATTTGCTCATTCTTGCACAGAAACCAAGAAAAAGTCAGATCTGATTAATAAAATGATAAAATTGAGCAATTGTGAAATTCTTCTGTCAGATGTGAAATGATTTTGTCAGATGCAAAATTTTGGCAGGCGATTGCGGTAAACTGTTGTCAACTGTGGTAATATTATGTCGATTGTGACAATCTGCTAGAGATTGAAAAAATCTTCTAGCGATTGTGAAATAGATTTGTTAATTGCGGCAAAATACCAGAAACAGAGACTAAAACCACAAAAATGATCGTGAAACACATAGATCTATTAGAATATTAACCAGTCAATTGTGGCAAAGTTTCATCAATTATGGTAAACTTCCATCAATTGCAAAATTATGAAGTATATCAAAAAAATTAAAAAAATGAAACTATGGCTATACGACTGAGGTCAAGAAATTCTGTTTGTTGTCTTCAGATGATTATCAGGTTGTAAGTTCACGTCAGGTTTACCAAAATGTGTAGATCCAATCCTACTCCAAACTCAAATTAATGAGGGGTTAGTAGCACCGTTTTGCAATGGGGGAAAGCAATCAGAAATACTAAGGACAAATGCATAGATAATAAAATAGCAAGCAATCAAAGAGGAAAATAAACAAATGCAAACCCCAATGCTTGAAGCTTCTATTGCTTCTCTCTACTCATTTTGAAACACTGTGTGAATGGTGCTCAATATTGGTATCGACAATGTCTGTGACTTGGGAGTGTTGAGAAAATGATCTTGATATGATCACAAGAATGCTTGATGCTTTGCAAGAATCCTGCAGAGTAAGTGTGCACAAATATTGAAAATCCTCGCTCCTTCAAATGGTTGAGAAGGGTTGATTATATAGAATATGGAAAATGAGTTGGATGGTTGAGATTGATCCCAGAGATTAGAGAATGAATGGTTGGGATCAAAAGAAACTAGAGAAGCAATCAATAAACTCCATCTCTTCAACTAGGAGAGAAGAGGTGATGTTTTAGTTAACTAAGGAGCAACAAGTAAACTCCCCCTCTTCAACTTGGAGAGAAGGGTGATGTTTTGGTTTAACTGAGGAACAACCAGTAAACTCCACCTCTTCAACTTGGAGAGAAGAGGGGATGTTTCGTTAACTGAAAAGCAACCATTTTACTCCACCTCTTCAACTTGGAGAGAAGAGGGGATGCTTAGTTAACTGAAAAGTTGATCACGAGTTACCTTTTTGAACTTGAGAAAGGATTTATTTGAATATTTAATTGATTTTTGTAATTAAAGTATTCAAACATGAGATAATTGAATTATTTTTTATTTAGATTTAAATTATTGAGTGAAATTAAATTAATTTAATTAGAAGAATTAATTAATAAGTTTATATATTTAAATTTAAACTTTAGGAAAATGAATTTAATTAATTAAATAAAGTTAATTATTTAATTAATTTTGGGGAAATGATTAAATAATTCAGGGAATGGATTTAGAAGAAATATATGATTAATTAATGATTAAAAAACTATTAATTAATAGATATAAATTAGTGTTTTAATGTAAGGTTGCAAGTATGTACATTTTAGGGTGTCTACACACACCACTATCAAGTGCAGATTTATAACATAGAAGTTAATGAAATCAACTCTCCCTTGCTGCAAGAGTTCAACTAACCCTCAAAACTTTTCTAATTCTATAAAATATTGAATGAGTGCTCTTGTGCAAGAAGACCAAGGATTCACAACAACCAACACAATTATTTTTTTAGTCATAACAATGGAAGTAGCTTGTTCATGAAGATATGATTAACCCTTCAAAGATTTATCTGCTACCTATATACCACTGAACCAGTACAACTTCAGTGTAGTATTAATCAGGGACAATAAAAATCTCATGACTCAAAAATGAAGTATATTGTGTTTGGAGGAAGGAATCACACAAGATTAACACTAAAAAATCACCAAATACACTCATGCCAATACAATACTATCGAAAGGGTCCATGCAGGTAAGGAAAGAGACCCATGACATGTGTAGACAGGTTTGATGCCAAAGTAGAAGCTATCATAGAAATGTGATAAGTTGCGCAAAGATAATTTCACCAAATTCTATGAATCACATCAAAAATCAAATTCCTAATTTGGTTTAATTTTTGGATTATAGTATGTAACTTTTATAAAGGTAGCCCAATGAAATATTCAGTCACGAAAATAATATGGAGCAATACATATATTTTTTCCCCACACAAAATTAAATCACTCAAATATTTTGCTTAATATAATCGCCTAATGCTTCCAACCAACCATAGGCCCCACATGGAAATATTATTTATTGCAATATTTGATAATAAAATAGCACTATAGAACATTAATCGCCTCAAATATTAAAACCTGCCAACATTTATAATGTTCTCACAACCATACTTTCTTGCAAATAATAAGAAGAAAATAGTCGACCAATATGAATTGGGCCTGCAAATGTTTGGGATATGATTGATTAACACTAGCTTGGCAGAGAATAAACCCACTGTAGAAATGAAAGCACCAGATAATTATAAAATAAAATATTCCATGATAGAACTATATCGTTCACCATATATAAATTTACTTCAACCATAATGTTTGATATTATGGAGGTTGCAGAAGCCCAGATTGATGCCAGATATATCAACATATAATAATTTTAATAAAATATTCCTTTATTTTCTCAATATAAAAATAAATATTTCAGCCCCTACAAATACCTTTTTCTCTTGAATCGTCTCTATAAGAGACTCTCAAGTTTGACACAAGTATGATGTGGTTACTCATGAAACCTCACATATTGGTAGGAGAACCAACTTTGATACCACTAAAATATCCCCCTAGGATATTTGCTCCAAATTATTTAAAATGTTCCACATGAAGTTATATAAATATTTTGCAAGTAAATTGATTTGTATTCATCTAGCCAATTATATTATAAACCATATAATATCAATTTCAAATAGTGGTCTGAAATCAAATATGAGTATTGCCTTCAGATAGATAAATCATTGCAATCTTATTTACCAGACATATTTTAAATACCTCTATTTATGCAACTATGGCTTCAGGTGAAATCTTCACAAATTTTCCCAGCTATGAACTCCATCATGAATTCACCTCCAAAGGTGAATTAGTTTTCCATGCAATCCATTGAGAAATCCTAAAGATTTTCATCCTTAGGTTTTCAAATTGAAAGTCAAAGCTTCCCAAAATTATCCAAGAGAAAATAATAACCAAGTATAATCCAAGCATAATGAGAATGAGCTTCTCAATGTTCTTTTATAACACATCCTTGTGACTCTTCATTTTCCTTCTGCCAGTCTATTCATATTCATTTTCTCTATCTCTTTATTTTCCCTCTTTTAAATTAAAATAACTTTATTAATTTCTCACTGGGTTCCATAAAAGTCATTTTAATACTTTATTAAATAATTAAACTAAGTTGCCATTTAATTTGATATAATTTGATAACCTAAAATTTAAATATTTTAATATCATCAATTGAGGATTAAGGAAGAGGACATTTCAAAGTTGCCTTTTAGGATTCATAATGGTGCTACAAATTCACATTTGTGCCCATTTGGATTAACTAATGCTTGCACAATATTCATGAATCTAATAAACAATATATTTAGAGATTTCTTAGATGCTTTTGTGCTAATATTCATAGATGATATCTTGGTTTACTCAAAATAAATTGAGGAGCATGATAAGCATTTGAGGATAGTATTGTAGCTCTTTAAGAGAGAAAAAAACCCTTTGTTAAGCTATCCAATTTTACCTTCTATCATGGAAAGGTGCATTATATAGGTCATATCATTTCAAAAGAAAGGATAGCCATTCATCCAAAGAAAATTAAGGCAATTATGGAGTGGCCTACACCATATAATATTAATGAATTATAAAGTTCAATGAGACTCTCAGGATACTACAAGAAGTTTTTGGAAGGGTTTTCTAGAATTGAAAAACCTATCACTTCACTCTAAAAAGAAAAGGAAAATACTAAAGTGCAAAAGAAGTGTGAGAAAGGTTTCAAGCTCTTGAAAGATAAGCTCACTTAAATTTTTATTTCTACTATACCTTACAATAGGAAATTCATGATGATTGATAACTAAAGGATCAGGAAAAGGTATAGGATGAGTACAAATGCAAAATGGGAAAGTAGTTGATTATGAGTGTAGAAATTTTAATCAAAATGAGATAAATTATGCACCACATGGCCTAGAGTTTACAATCATAGTTCATGCACTTGAAATGTGAAACATTAAATTTTGGGTAAGCCATTTGAGTTGAAGATAAACCACCCAAGACTGATCTCAATGCTTCCCAAAGGATATGGTTAGAGTTTCTTAGTGAATATGAATTTTGAATTGAGTATATCAAAGGAAAGGGGAATAGAGTAGTTAATGCATTTAGCAGAAGAAGGAATCTAGAAATTATGATTACTACAAGGTCTAATTTGAGACAAGTGGTTCAAAATCTACAATGAGATGAGAATTATTATAGAGTGAATCAATCTTTAGAGAAAAATTCCTCATATCATGGATTCAATGGCTATGTGTTTGAACTAGATGGGATTTTGAGATACCAAGGAATAATGTACATTCTAGACTTGACTGATTTGAGGAATTTGATCTTAGAGAAGACCCACAACACACCTTATTGAAAAAAACCTAAAGTAATAATATTGGCAGAAAAATTTATTCCAATACTCAAGAGGGACATGATTGGATTTATAGCTCGATTCTTGGAGTGTCAGTGAGTCAAGCCTAAGCATGTGCATCTGGCAGGGATTTTGTACCCACTTGACATATCTAAATATAAATGGAAAGTAATTAGCGTAGAATTCATTTAGGGGTCATACATATTGAAGAATAAACATGATTTCATCTTAGTACTTATGGATAAGTTGACCAAGGTAGCACCCCTTTATCCTAGGAATCTTAAGGATGGACCATTGACCTTAGCCTGTAAGTTTTTCCAAGAGATCTTTTGTTTGCATGGAGTGCCAAAGATGATCATATCTGATCGAGATAATCACATGACCTCTAGATTTTGGATAATGTCGAATGCAAGTTTCACATATCACCTTCACACAGATCTTCAAAAAAAGAGAGCAAATCATATATTTGAAGATGTATTTAGGGTGTATTGTATGGATTAGTAGTATAAGTCTAGGAGTATCTTCCATTGGTTGAGTTTGCATTTTTATCATCACAAATAGAAGCACTTCCATTTAGGATTGGTTTAGCCCTCTGAGTAAGTGGTTTTGGGTCATGTCAAACACCTTGACTGGGTCTTTGAATTAGATATGGTTTTTCCCATGTCCTGTCCTATTTTCCACTTCTCTCCTACCTATTTCTGGTATCCTGCTATGAGATTTTGAGGTTCTTGACCTTAGGGTCAAGGTCGACCTTCTAGGTCAAGGTTGACCTTGACCCTAACCTAGGTCAGGGTCAACCTTGACCCTGAACCAGGGTCTAAATTTCAAAGATTTCTGGATGTTAGGGTTTGGAAAGAATTATTTCCCGCTTTCGTTATTTCAGGCTCTGAAGTGGCAACTCTTAAAAAAAGATATTTAATATAGGTCCATTTCTAGGGGTACGAGCCTAATATAAATTTAATTCTCATATGTCGACCTCTCTGGAAGTTTGTGCCCTAGACTAGTATATAAGGAAGCCTTCTCCTCTCATTTTTGATCATCTATGCATAATCTATAGAAGCGATCGTATAATTTTGAGCATTCAAGAATTCAAGCATTCAAGCCTTCAAGATTCAATTCATCAAGGAGATCCATTAGTCACCATTGAAGGATTAAATATCTAGGGAGCCCTGTTGTTGAAGATTTCTCCATCCATATCCATTCAAGCTTCTTCCTAGCTCAAGATACATTCAAGATTGGTGTTGAATATCTAAAGGAAATTGATTTGAGACATCCTACATCCTACAATTCTACATCTATTTGGAGAATCCATGCTTGTGGATTCAAGGATTCAAATCCTCCACAAGGGTTTCAACTTAAGCAAGGTGAATTGTTCTATTTACTTTATTTATTACTGCAATTTCAATTCTATTTCAACTTTAATTCCAAAATTGGGGTTTGACCGAGGCAAACCACCCATCCAAAAAACAAAAAAAAAATCCTTTTTTTGGAAGGTACAGGTACAAAACAACAAATTACAGAGAAGATTCGGATAACCTTTTTGACAAACTTTCAGGATCCATGAACAAATTTTCTTTCAGAGCAGTGCAGGTCAAGGTCAACATAAAGGGATACAATTGTGCCCCCGTATTTGGGTCAAGGTCGACTTTACTCAGAAAAGAAAATGATTTCTGGGTTTTCTCCGTCTCTGTATTTCCAGGCCAGTGTAGGTTGCAAAATTTCCAGAAACTCAGTACAGACACTAGAAAACAACAATTTCCAAATCTGCTATACTTTGAGGTAATATTTGTCTTGAATTCATTTCAAATAAGATTTTAATCTTTTGAGATCTATTACACACTCTCCTCCAAAATAGAATGTAATTCTTTCCTCTTTCTTCTTATTTCTAATCGATTGATTCATTTGTGCATTGACCATTTTCTTGTGGTTAATCAATTTGGATCTTTCCTTTGCGAATTTGGGGCTAAGAGGAGAATCTTACCTTCCCCAAATTTTCATATGTAAAGGATATTATTTAGATGTGCAAGTCTCTTGTACCCATTTCATCCTAAATAATTACTTCTTTACATTTTGGTGAACCCGCTTACGAAAACTCTTTCTTTTGTGGTGTTACATTTACATTTCATGTTAGATCTTGCATACATATTAGATTATCCTTCTTTTATGTTCTTGCATTTACATTTCAAAAATTAAAAAAATCATATAAAGAAAAAATACAAAAACATTTATTTTTTCATGCCTTGTGTTTTCCTAATTTAGTTCATTTACATTGCATTGGTGTATGAGCTTTACTACCTCTAGTCCTACTTATAATATCCCATTTAGAAGAAGTTACAGACTTATGGGTTCCTTTGATCCCTAGTCTTCCTCTCCTTTCCTTAGGATCTTGGATGACAATTTGATCACTCATGATTCCAATCCTTCTATGGAGAAAAACTTTTCTCACCCATCTCATGATGAGGATGATGCTTTAAGAGTTCCTCCTGAACAAGTCCAAAAACTTTCAACTGAACTTGATAAAATGGGAAATTGGCTTATTCAAGAAAACCATAATCAAGATTCTATTCAAGCTATAGAGGCCCTTAATAAAGTCCTTTGTGATAGTGATCAAGGTGTTAATCTCTTGCACGGTATCACTCATCTTTTGCATTTAAATGTCAAACCTTTAGTTCAAGAAGCTCAAGATCTAGGAATCACTCCTCATGTCACTAGTGTGAAACCTTCTTCCATTCCTTTACCTAGAATTCCTACTTAAACTCCTCCTTTAGTGACTACATCTCTTCCATATTCCAATCCTCTAGCTTCGAATCTTCCACTTCCATCTCTTCCTATGAGCTTTCCATCATTGTCTCTACCTACCTCACAACCTTCTTACCATAGTGTTCCTTTTACCTATTCCAACCCTCTTCCAACTGTGGTTCCAAGTGTTCCACTAGTTGTATCTTCCATTCCCGTCACTTCCTACATTTTTCCTAGTGTTCCTAATGTTTATATGCCTCCTATTTCTTCTAATTATTCTACAATCATTAGTCTAGATCAAATCGTGTCCTCTTTACAATAACAACTTACATCCTTAACTCAATCCAAGTTTAGTATCCCTACATGTGACATGGGTAGTCCTTTATCCCTATACATTATTCGTGCTCCTATCCCTCAACAAGATAATATGCCTCATCTTGAGAATTACAATGGTAAGGGAGATCCTGTCACTCATGTTAAAACATTTCAAATTCTTTGTAGTGACTATGCTCATGACCATAGGATTTTAGCCAAGTTGTTTGCTATAAATTTTTGTGATAAGGCCTTGCAATGGTATTTTTCCTTGCCTCCTTATTCTATTGATCCTTTTCCAAAAATTTCTAATTCCTTTATCCAACAGTTCCAAAATAACATTGGTCCGCAAGTGTCCTTAACTAAGTTGATGCATTGTAAACAAAATACTAAAGAAAAATTGACTGAATTTATTGGTAGATTTAAACATTTCAATGCTCAAATTTCTTATCATGTTCTTGATATTGATATTCAACATATGTTTATTTCAAATTTGCAAAAGGATATTAGAGATAAGATTCTACTTACTGAATTTACCTATTTTCAACAACTTTGTGCAGCGCTTCATCATTATCAATTACAAGTGAGTCAATTTGAGAGAAACACTCCAATGGCTCCTGTTCCAGTTGATAAGAGTGATGCTGCTCCTAATCCAAACAAGTTTCAGAAACCTAACAACTATGTCAAGATAAATAAGCAAGCAAATGCAGTTGCTGATCAAGTTGTTGTTGCATCCAACAATGCCACTTCTGCATCCACTGCTTTTCGTCTGAATCGTACGTTTACTCCTCTTTCTAAATTTTTACATTCTATTATGAGTAAGTTGTTGAATGCTAATATGATTAATTTTCCTCCTATTAGACATGTTCTTCCTACTACAATGGCATCCAAATCCTTTGATTCCAAATCCTTTTGTCAATACCATCGTTAGAATGGCCATGACACTGAGAAGTGTTATTCTCTAAAACATAAGGTTCAAGGCTTAATTGATTCTAATGCTTTATCTATTGATAATTTTTATGGTAGTGGGAACTAATCTCTCTCTTCCTAATCAAAAACTCCAAATCTATATGAATCCTTTTCCTACACATGATACTAATACCATTGTTTAACCATCTTCCATGGATATTTTTTATGATTCAAAGATGGATGATCTCAATCATATTGTTAACCATGTGGAGCATGTTGTTTTGTCTCAACTTGTATCTCCATCACATCCTCAATCTCAACCTATTGTTCAAGTTCCTCCACCTCAACCTCAACTTCAAGTTTCACCTCAACCTAAGCCTAAACCGAAATCTCAACCTAAAGCTCAAAAACAACCTAAGAATAAAAGACCTAGGGAAATATCGATCACCTTTGATGATTCTAAGACTATTAAAGCTCCTAATGGTCCCCTCTACATTTATGCTAGGATTTATAAGATACCTACGTGTGGTTGTCTTGTTGATCCTACATCCTTAGTCAATGTCATTACTGAAGAAAACCTTTTTATGAAGAACTTACAATGTTATTGTTATAATACATATAATTTGTAGATCCAAACTTGTAATGGTTTTCTCCATCCATCATTTGGTTCTATTAACATTCCTGTTGAAATTTGTGGCAAAGTTGTGGACACTACCTTCACTATTGTCCCTACTTATAATCAGTTTCAATTTAAGCTTGGTTTTCCTTGGTTGAATGCCATGTATTTTGTTGCTTCTCCTATCCATAAGTGTATTAAGTTCATTCATGATGAAGAAGTGAAAAAAATTAATCATAGTTTATATCAACCTTCTAGGCTTAGGGATTTTTCTACCCTTGACTTCTTTTGGCCTTCATTACCTAATTCATGTTCTTCTCAACTTGATAACCTTTTTTGCTCATATCAAGCCTATAAACATCTTAAGATTGTTGAGTTAAGAATGCCTCAGATGGATCTTAACCATGGTATTTTTCCTATGCCTTCCACACCTCCTTTATCCATTGCTTCTAGTTTTGTTAATCAAGCTCCTAGTGTTTCTTTCCAGCCTACTGAGAATCCTACTAATCCTCCTATAGAACCTGTGAAGGAAATGATTGTTGTTCCTTCTAGTTCTCAACATATTTAAAACAAGACAAAATGTAACTGATCTACCAGTGAACGTCGTAAGAATCATCAGGCTCAAGCTAAGGTCTATGCCTCTGTTCTTCAAAGTTCTTTACCTTCTTTTGACCAGCCTATGCCTGGTGTGTTGGAAGAAGTTAATGTTAATAATGATGTTAAGATGAATGATTATGATGATTCTATTCATATCTTAGATTCTATTTTGATTAATCTTGATGAAGAAGATAATCTTGATGATCCTATTGATTCTAATGATGAATATGAGAATATTGATATTGATATTGATTTACCTAATATTCTTTCAACACAATTGATAATTACACCTAGTATCGAACATCGCGATTCTAAAGAGGATCCTTATTTGGAACTAGCTATTATTCCTACTATGTTTGGTATAGTACCTCTTGCGAGTTTCTCACCTTCCCTAAAAGATATAGACCAAGATGGGGAGAGTAGGAAACATGCTTGATTCACTTGTCCTCCATGGTAGCCTTTTATGTGTTTTCATGTTGTATTGTGCTTCTCCTATAATATGTTTGCTAAATGTTTGTTAGATTCTTTTATACGACCCTTGTTTCTTTGTTGGTGCAAGGTGATAAAGGAATTGAACCTGTTGTATTATTCCTCTATATGTATCTCTATTCTTCTATATGTTTTTTTTATGTTATATTGTACTTGTGCTATTGTTCATAAATGTTTTTCTTGTGTAGTCCGCTTGGATTTACAACATGGTAGCACTGATTATTTTTGGTCTCCATGTTGTGGTCTGAAAAGACTCTTCCTCATAACTCTTGCATTTTCTTTCCTCCATTGTGATTGTAGTTCTACTTTCTTTGGGGAATGATGTCAATTCATTTGTAATAATATCACACACACACACACACACACACAAACACACACACAATCTTATTATCATACTGACCCCATGGTAGGTAGATCCCTTCTGTGTTCTCTATATGTTTATGTGGTATTTCCCTTGATTTGTCTTTGCTTGGGGGAATCTCGTAGTGGAAACATAATCAGTGGAGTTGTTTATGTTTATGTTAAATTCATTGCTTTTGTTAAAGTGTTAGCATTGACTTTAACGTGGGTGCATTGACTTTAATGTGGGGGCATACACTCTACTCAGTTTTTGCACACACACACTTCCAAAATATTTTCAAACTTAAAACTTGTTTTTCCCTTTATGGATTAGAGACTAATACCTAAAGAATGGATTTTTATCTTATAGGATCTCTTGATCCCTCCAGTTTCAATTTAAAAAGTTTTGATCCCTTAAGTTCGGAAGGTGTCCTTAAGATTGGATCTCTCTAGTTTTGGCTTTTCTATTTTGGAATAGAATATTCCTAAGGGTGAATTCTTGATGGGTTGACTAGTAAGTAGCCACATTCACTAGGCGGTTCAAGTCCATCTTTCCAGTTGCACTATTTCCTTGTGTGATTCACAATGGGATATAGGTTCTCATTGGGCGAGGTAATCACACCCCCCCCCTCTCTCTTTTTTGACTGGTGATGTCTCTCTTATTGTAATCTTGGGGTTGAAAAAGACTTGAGTCCCTAGGGGATTGAGTATTTCTTTGTCTCTTTGATTTCAATAAGATTATCTTTTCTTTGTGATCTCCTTTACCAAGAGTTTGCATCGAGTCCACACTCTTGCTAAAGTGGGGGCTAAATGTATCATAGGAAAATGGAAGCAATTCTATTTAGGAATGGTTTATCCCTCTGAGTAAGTGGTTTGGGGTCATGTCAAACACCTTGAATGGGTCTTTGACATGGATATGGTTTTTCCCCTGTCCTACCCTCTTTTCCATTTCTCTCCTACCTGTTTCTGGTATCCTACTCTAAGATTTTGAGGTTCTTGACCTCAGGGTCAAGGTCAACCTTCTGGGTCAAGGTTGACCTCGACCCTGACCTAGGGTCTAAATTTCAAATTTCAAATATTTTTGAATGTCAGGGTTTGGAAAGAATTATTTCTTGCTTCTGGGTGGGCTATTTCAGGCTCCGAAGTGGTGACTCTTAAAAAATATATTTAATATAGGTCCATTTCTAGGGGTATGAGCCTAATTGGAATTTAATTTTCATATGTTGGCCTCTCTAGAAGTCTGTTCCCTAGACTAGTATATAAGGAAGCCTTCTCCTCTTATTTTCAATCATCTACACATAGTATATGGAAGCAATCGTTTACTTTTGAGCATTCAAGCATTCAAGAATTCAAGATTCTATTCATCAAGGAGATCCATTAGTAGTCATTGAAGGATTCAAGCTCTATGGAGCCCTCTTGTTGAAGATTTATCCATCCATATCCATTCAAGCTTCTTCCTATCCCAAGATCCATTCACGATTGGTGTTGAAGATCTAAAGGCAATTGATTTGAGACATCCTACATCCTACAATTCTACATCCATTTGGAGAATCCATACTTGTGGATTCAAGGATTCAAATCCTCCATAAGGGTTTCAACATAAGCAAGGTGAATTGTTCTATTTACTTTGTTTATTATTGTAATTTCAATTCTATTTCAAGGTTAATTCCAAAACTGGGGTTTGACCAAGGAAAACTCCCCATCCAAACAACAAAAAACCCTTTTTTTCTTGTAGGTATAGGTATGAAACATAGAATTACAGAGCAGATTTGGATACCCTTTTAAGAAAAATTTTAAGATCCACGAATGAATTTTCTATTAGAGTAGTGCAGGTCAAGGTCAACATAAAGGGGTACAAATGTGCCCCCATATTTGGGTCAAGGTTGACCTTGCTCAGAAAAGAAAACTATTTCTAGGTTTTTTCCATCTCTGTATTTCCAGGCTAATGTAGGTTGCATAATTTATAGAAACTTAGCATAGACACCAGAAAACAACAATTTCTAGATCTTCTATACTTTGAGGTTAGTATTTGTCTTCAATTTATTTAAATTAAGATTTTAATCTTTTCACATCTATTATACACTCTCCTCCAAAATAGAATGTAAGATTTTCCTCTTTCTTCTTATATCTAATCAATTGATTCATTTGTGCATTTACCATTTTCTTGTGGTTAATCAATTTGGATCTTTCCCTTGTGAATTTGGGGCTAAGAGGAGAATCTTACCTTCCCCAACTTTTCATATGTAAAGGATATTATTTAGATGTGCAATTCTCTTTTACCCATTTCATTCTAAATAATTACCTCTTTATAGCATTAAATAACTCTTACCATGCATCTTTGTGGGTAACAAATTTTGTATCCCTTTATAGGTGATAGTTTCACACTATCAATTAGGATAAGGTGTATAGGATAGTGATTGGTCCTGACATGATTAGATAGATGGATTATCAATTTAAATTGATCAAGGAGATATTCAAGGAGTTAATACATATACATAAGAGCTAGATATAGATAAGAACAAAAAATTTAAATAATTTTTAGTTGGGGAAAAAGTCATTTTGAGGGTCAAAACTTATAAGAGTTCCATATCATTTGGAAAATCATTCAAACATGGGTCCATGCTAAGTATTATTCTTGAAACTACTCATGTTCTTGATTAAAACTATTTACAAGTTCAAGATCCAAGAGTAGTGCCAGTGGAGCCCCTTAGAATCCTTGATAGGTGCAACATTAAGTTACGTCAAAGAAATATTGTTTAGTATAGGTTTCAATGGGAATAATACTCCATGGATAGTTCCACATGGGAGAATACAGGTAATATAGATATTTCTCTTCTCCACTTTAAGACTTAGTTTGAGATACTTGTTTGTGTAGTGTGATACTTTTGATTGCATTAATGTGCTACTTTTATTTGTGTCAATGTTTTGTCAAACAAAACATGAGCTTATCTCTAATCTCTTTTTGCTGATTATTAATGAATTTTTTTAACATCATAGGATAATCAATTTGTAAGTACAATTTTTTATATCTACAAATGAAATTAGTTTATTTCTCTTTATGACCTTGTCTACAATTCATCAAATTAGTTAAAGTAACGTGTGGACCAATATTATTTTAAAAATATTGAAAAAATGAATCATGCAATTATTGAAAATAAGTAATTGAATATCTAGTGAAAGAGAAAACCATTGGAAAACTCTATCTTTTTTGGTACTAGGAAAATGTTTTTCTAGAAGCTTTTTGTCATAATTGAATTTGGTACACAAAGCTTTTTTTTTTTCACATGAGTGTGGGGATCACATTATCCATTATACTTTTCTAACTAGGGAGCTTCAATGTATTGTGCAAGAGGTTTATGGAATATCTCAATGGAAAGAGGGTTAGATTCAAAGTATATAGGTATGTTGGATTTGGATTGAGTGATACAAGCCAATTTTTGTTGCAAGGATGAGACATTTTGTCACAAATGGTTAATGATGGCTTCAATGGATGAATTAGCTTGAGAAACATTTGATTGTGATGTAGGATTGAAATATGTAGCATTATAGTATGTGGGTAAAGGAGATGTTTGGGAAATAAATGGAAGACTTATGGAATGTTGAACATCATCATATTGGTGTATAGGATTTCCCCCACTACTGACATGTGTAGCATTTTGTGTAGAATTAGTCATAATGGAAGATGTATATGTAGGTATTGGAAACACCTAAAGTTGTGTGTAGTTAATTAAATAAATATTTTATTTATTTAATTCATTAGCCTTTTCTCTAGATAAATATTTACTTAATTAATTATCTAATTTCCACTCCCTTTTCTATTGTTCTGATTATTAAGTAAAAATAGGTTTTTCAAGGAGCCAAAACCTTTAAATAGAGTTATACAAATATTCAATGAAAGTACAACAACAACTATGCCGAGGCACCAAAAAAAGACAACTGACAAAAAAAGCTAGTAGACAGACAAGCGAGAAACAATCCTAAAGATAGACATAATAAACAGGGACAACACAAAAAAGGGGAGGGCCCAGGAAAAGACAACTACATGCCATCAACCATTTCCTGGGCCTGAATCACCATAACCTCCATCTGATTGATAGTATTTTTTATGTCACCTTTGTCTTTCTCTTTTTCCTCCCTTGGGCTCATCTTTTTGGTACTAGCCCTAGTGTGGGTTCTCGGTCCAGCTAGCTCCCTAACAGCTTGGATATCCTTATCACCAGTATCCTACTCTAGCTTCTCCATTAAACTCTTGGCCTTCCCTATATAAGCTTTGAGACTCTTCAGAGATTGGTCCCCAATCTTACGAACCATGTCCTCCAGCTTTTCCACCTTGGCCTTCAGGTTCTTGATCTACCTCACACTGTCTTCTTTAGCAGCTCTGTCCTCAAAGACCTTGAACTAATTTTCTATATTGCTGACTCTGGTCACCAAATCAACCTGTGCTTCTGAATTCCCAACAACCTCTTTCATTTCTCCTAGACACTCAACAACAAACTTATCCCCAATACCAACACATTTTAATATATTCATTTCCCCCCTCATACCCTCAATTTGATTCTTGAGGTCAACATTATCACCTAACATTTAGCTAATTAAACCAACAAAATCTGTAATGCAAGCTTTTCCATGGTCTAAATCCTCAGGTTCAAAAGTATTACCAGTTTTGTCATTGTGATGGGTTTCCTCCTTCCCAATGTTCTTATTTTCAAGAACCTTCCCAGAATCCTCCTTCACCATTTCTTCTTCCTTCTTCTCTTTATTCTCCATGCTCTCAGTAGGGTTAGTATCATCCTTACCCTCTTCCTTCTCCTTGTCATCCTCCTCATCTGAGGAAAGCATGATTTTCCATTTGCTGGGATTTTTCCCTTTGCGGGTTTTCATATCTCCCCTCTTTCTTTTCTTAACCCCAGATTTGGGTTTGGTCTCCTTCTCTTCATCCTTGGTATCCTTTTCAGTCTCTTTTTCCTCTACTCGAGTCATCTTCTTAACCTTAGTATTAATTTTTCCCTTTTTCTTTTTTCTGTCACTGTCCTTAGGGCTCTTATCCTCCGTATCCTTCTCAGTATCAGAGATTTTGATGTGGGTTTTCTTTAGGCTTTTCAAGGAAGAAGACCACTTTTTTATTCCCTTATTAGGGGTTTTATACCCTTTTCTATTGTTTTTGATTGAGGTAACAACTAGTTTTGAAGGGACCCTGAAACCCTTTAAAATCTAGAAGCACGAAAGAACATTAAGAGAAACAAAAAGACAATGATTTCCTTAAGGAAATGATAGAACCAAAAGAGGGAAAACCCCAAGATATTAAAATAAAAGCACAATCCTCAAAAATAGAAAAAATGGTCAGTAAACTGTCTAGCAAACAAAAACAAAAAGCATACAACAACACAATTCAGTCTAGCATATTGAGGAAATCCTCAGAATCCACTAGCAGGGCCTGAATCTTCTGGATAGATTCCTTAAGGCTCATAAGATATTTAGATTGAGAAGACATTTTATTCTTTGTGCTTTCTCTGGTTTTAGATCTAGGGCCAAGAATATGCTCATCCTGATTAACAACAACATCATCAATTATAATGGCATTTTTATCCATGTAATTTCCTTCTAGCAAAGCATATAGCGCCTTAAGGTTAGTGATAGTAGCTTTGATGCCCTAGTTGCTGAGGCTAAAGAGATTCCTGAGAATTTTCTCATTGTTAATAGCTCTATCGAGGATGGGGGTGAGCTTCTCATCTATGATTCTAGTAATCTTCTCATTAAGAGAATTAGAACTCTCAAAATCTTCAATAAAAACATTTTTAACTTTACAATTATACACGACAACATCATTCCTCATTTTATCCACCGTCTCTTCGAGCACCTTATTCCTAGCATCTAGGGATTTGTACTTAATACTTAGCTATTTGATTTCATGAAATTCCCATTTATCCAAGTTGAAGGCTAGTATAGCTCTTCTTCTACCTGCATTCAAGATGCTCATGTTGGTGACTCTTTTGTGTGTTGAGGTCCTATTCCTCAAGAGATGTAGCGTCACCTTTTTTATGGTTCTCAGTACTCTATCCCTTCTTAGTGTTTACTACAATAGTTGGGTTCTCATAGGGAGTGTTAGGATGATCTTTAGCCTCCTAATTAATAGTTGAGTCAATAGTTGTGGTAAGAAACTCCAAAGGGGTAGTGCCCTTTTCATTATCACCATTTGTCTCCATGACCATCTCAGTAGTATCCCCATCGCCAACATCATTCCCATCTCCAATATCCCTGTCTATGTTCTCATCTTCAACATTTCCCTTAACATTATCTTCACCACTCCCCACCTGGGCATTATTGTCCTTCATCTGGGGTTGATCAAGCACATTGTGCATATTTATAGCATCCTCAGAAGTATCCTGTTGGGGGTCTTTCAAAATTTCATCTCCAACACTATCTTTGGCAACCATAGAGAAAATATTGCCAATTCCTTCCAGAGAAGGAGTGATATTGATGCAAGGAGGGATGGAAAGAGGGGCCAAAGGCTCTCCCAAGTACCAAACCAGCTTGCAAACATAACAATGTGGAAGAAACAACACAGAGTGAGATAAGGAACAACATATATCTTGTATTTTCATTAACCAATAAAACTCATTATATGCTGGGTTCTAAGGCCTTCCAGGTTTTGGCCATATACATTTAATGAATTATAGAAATGATCCTCATACATGCGAGGTCATAGACCTGCCTTTATATGGAATCAACAATTAATATTCTATCCAATTCTACTATCTTCTGAGGACTATTGCCTAAAACTAAGAATAGAGAAACAAATATATACAAGAGTCCACCAAGAGGTCGACACTCAAATCCATAAGAGAGACCCAAATTTAGATCCACACAGATCCCAATGAGAGACCCCACATTAATTACCCCACATAAATTAAATGTAGAAGTCAGCCATATCAGGATAAACAACTTGGGAGAAGAAAACCAAGAAATAACAACAACTCGAGAACAGAGATCACTGAGAAATAGAAACATGACTCAGGCCAAGCATACCCAAGAAACAAAAAACCAACTCAGAACAAGCATACCCAAAAAATAGAAAACCAACTCGGAACAAGCATACCTGAGCAACAGAAAGCAACTCAGAACAAGCATACCCGAGCAACAAAAAGCAACATGGAACAAGCATACCCGAGCAATAGGGTAACAAAGTACTTCACCGAGAAGCCTCCAAACAAGCTAAAGAAAAAAAGTAAACATATTTTTGGTTGAGAAGGATCACCAATGAACCAAGATGCTCCTGCATCAGCTATTATCCTGGAAATATTTATCAGACTCCTCTTCGTTCTCTAGGGTATCATCCTTCTCACTAATCTCCTTGTTATTGAGCTCATCTTTATCCATGATTTCATCCTCAGAGGTATCCTCATCCTTTTCATCATCATATTTCATTCCCTCCACCTCATTGAAGATAGACAGGGGAGCCTCTATCTTCCCAGGAGTAGCCCTTTTAATTTTCTTATTATGTGAGGGGCTCACTTTCTTCCTAGAATTTGTCTCCACACTCTTTCTCTTCTACTTGCCAACTTTCTTAGGCACTGGCTTTGGGATCTTATCTTTGGTATACTTACCAATGAGAAAAATCAGAGCTTCATGAAGGACTGGAGAGCTATACTTGATTCTATTGTCCATGATACTCTGGTTCAAGGAACTCAACAAGAAATAGGGTAAAGAAACCCTAGTTTTATGACAGAAATGATTAACAAGAACAAAATGGAAGTTGTAGAACCCTTGAAAATATTCCATCTAAAGTAAAATACTCCATGATTACCCTCAAGACCTGAGCCTAGATGAGCTTGATATTGTTGATATTGACAAAATCAAAATTTCCCTTAACTAACATTTTCGTCTTTCAATAGTTTTAGGGAAATTCTTAAAAGCCTTATTACCAATTTTCCTATCTTTGAAGTAATTCATGCCATCAAGCGGAAGACCTGTAATCTCTACAATTAGGTCCAAAGTAAGAGGAAAAGACTTACGCACAAGGTGCATAACCCCATTATCCTAGCCTGAAGAAAAATCCATAGTAATATCTTTATTTTTTTCCATGCAAGCACCAAAGATACTACTCGACCCTTCCCTTCTTAAGTTTCTTCAAAACTTTTTTTTTATCCTGAACCCATTTACAATATGAGGGTTCCTCTCTCTTAAGATCCCCTCCTATATCTTCTTTCATGCAATTAAACTCCAGAATGTAGTTACTAGGCACAATGTATAACCTAGTTGAGACCAGAGATTATCAAAATGGGCACACAAAGATTAGAATGATAAGCCTTTAGCATGAAAGAAGTTTTAAACACACACAAAGGATGTGTAAAAATATGAGTATTAATGATAATGTCCTCTACCTACCACTTCACTTCACCAGTACATAAATTTTTTCTCATATCACTCAAAATCATCATTACTTTGAATGGTTCCCTCCTTTTGATTAATCTTATCATAATAAATGAGCTTATTAATGTCATCATTGATATTGTTCATTCCAAACCACTTGCGGGTGATGTCATTTTTAACCCCAATGTTGGCTAACCCATCCACAACCATATTAGTTTCATGATAATCATGGGTTATGTAAAAATTTTAAAATTTGAGAGCAACAACTTTAATTTTTTCTATTATATGCTCTATAGTCCAGGAAGGTTTTCTTAAACCTTTAATATTATTAATGATATTGAGAGAGTCTCATCTAGCCACAAGTTCTTACAATCCAAAATCATCTGCTAGCATAATAGTATTGAGATCCACCCTAGCTTCAAATCTATGATTATATTGTAATCCCAAAGGAAATGCCACAACCCCAACACAATTACCAGCCCAATCTCTGATGATGCCTCCACCACCCGCTATTCGCGAGTTTCCCTTAGCAGCCCCATTGAAGTTAGCTTTGAACTAGCCATGGGGAGGAGAATACCACCTGGCTCCATCTCTAGGATGAGGGATTTTAGTAGAGGTAGATCTAAACTTCCAATTTATGATGTTCTCAAGATTAGATCCATGTGAATAAAATGGAAGGCAACAATTAGAAATAAAATGATAATGAATAAAATAAAATAAATACAAATATTTATTTAAATAACAATATAAAAGGGAGTAATAATATTTATATTAAGGATAGATTATATTAAATTTTCCTTTTTAATAAAATTTTATTGTTTAATTAATATTTACTATTAAATCCTATTTCAAAACGGGGACATGATAGACTCGTATGTTGCTTGGATGTGATTTCATGTCAATGCATGTAAGATTTCTTGGTGTTTCACATTTTGGGTATTCCTTTTGTGAAGATATTTTAGTTTGGAAATATTGATGGAATCTAAAGGAATCAAGTGAAGAAGATTGATCTTTTGATGTTTGGAAGTCTTGCAGTTGTTTAACTTTTAGGAGACAACACACAATTTTAAGGACAATGAAGATAGAGAAAATGAAGTTGGTCATGTTGAAACAAAATTGATCTAAAGCTCCTATTTGACATTGGAATAATTCCTAATGTTATTTTCATGCTTTGTGGTTGCATGAAACAAATTTTTTATATTGGGTGTATGTGAGAGGCTCCCTAGGAATATGGAGAAGCTTGAGTTGTTTTTAAACTATGGAGTGATGTGCTTATGTTGAGTGTTCTCTATTTCTCAGTATTAGAAGACATTTATTTTGTTATTGTGAATGTATGGAGGCTATGGAGTTGATCATTGGATGATTTGGAAGCTTCTGGAATAGACCATCTCTCTTAGATGCATGTACTAATGGTGGTTGTGGAGTTTGTTTACAAGTCATCTTGGAGTTTCTACACTATTTTTCCTGTTAGATATTTGTACTTGCATCACTTGGATTCATGTTCCTTGTATTTGAGGGGTTAATAGATTTTCCTTAAAAATCTATGATTATGTTTATCTATGACAATCCATTGGTCTAGGTTAATCTATTTTGTGATAAGTAGGTGTGGATATGAATAGGTTATCTTGAACACGGTGGTTTTGAAATTTTTACACGATAATTTTTTTTGTAGTTTTGGGGATCTACAAAAGATCTCTTTTCTATATCCTAGTTCCTTTGGGGTGTTGCTAGATGAGATATTTGTAGTTTTACATGCATTATTTATGCATAGTGAGAGAATGGTATGTTTCTTTCTCTAGAAGGGATGTTGGTACATGATTAGTCACTCAACATTTCTATGGTGATGCTTTATGGATTCCTATATTATGGTGCTTGGTGTGAACTTGATTAGTGAATCAGATCTATGTTTGATCTAGTTCTTAAGTAATTTCATCTACACGATTTTTCTTTTTGAGATCTCATTTTTCATGTAACTAATGTGAGACTAGGTTATCATGTTGCAATGATTGGATCTATGAGTTATGTAGTTAGGTGCATAGGCCACCCATTTCATTATAGTGAGATAAGTTAGTTGTGGACTATCTAATTCACAAGATTGTTTTCAATGTTGGTGTAGAATTGTTAGCTGGCCTTGTTTTTGGTCACTTGTGCATTGGTGTGTTTTATTTTGGGTGAGAATATGGATGATAAGTGAGTACCTAGACAACTAGTTAAGGGTTACTATGGCATGTTGTATTTCCTTGGTTTTGAGATATTGGTTTCACTTGGTGTGATTAGTAGTACACTTGTATGTATGTGGACCTGGATGTTTTTCAGATGTGGGAGATAATGTGTCATGTACTTGCAGAGCTCAGTATCATGGTTTAGTGGAATATTTAGTAGTGATTGTGATATTCATCATGTGGTGATGAATGATCTTCTTCATTAATGTAAATGGTTTAGAGGGATTCTTAGATCATGTTGTTAGAAAAGGGTTCCTTCACCTTTTGAATGTTCACTATTAGAGGATGTGAAAAATATTAGAGCCATGAAGGAATCTCAAAGTATTTGGTTGAGGTATTGGTGGTTCTTGATAGGTGATGTTGGTTTAGAGTATGTTTGTGTTATGTCATGGTGCACTCTTGAGTTCACATTAGAGTTTTGGCATGATAAATTTCTCTTGAGTTCATGGTATGCTCACTTGGAGCATGTGATATCCTAGGATAATATGGTTTGATCATAATGTCATGATAGATTCCTTATTCATCTAATTGGATATTTTACAATGGTTTGGCGAGTTCTCTTTGTATTGGGTGCATTGGTCATGTGCTTGAAAGATTCATGAGAGTGAAATGATGCATCTAGAGTTTAGCATGAATTGATATTTTTCTAGTACTCATGGATACATAGAGACTAATGTGAGGTTAGAGTTCTCTTCATATGAGAGACATGTTGTTGAGATGGTTACTCTTGATGAGATTTCAGTAGGAAGCCTGAAGAGCCTACACCTTGGTTGGACGTAAGTTCAACAGATACCTACAAGGAGATTTATATTGAATGAGTCATGATGAATTTCATATCTTGGAGGAGCATTCTCATTTCCTAATCCTGGTCTACTTGTCATTTTATCACTCAAGAGGTATTACCCATTATTTATTTCAAGTATTTTTTCTTTCATATTCATGGATCTTGAATTGCGGTTACATGTTTATGCATGGATTGATTTTAAGAGATGGATAACATGGTTATCTCATTGAAGTGTATTTTTATTTATAATTATCATAGGAGATGGTAGTGAGTTGATTTCTTGAAATGGTAAACGGATTTGTTTGTTCTTATTTGACAGGCTTACATCCATGTAGATACTTGATGCTATGTTATGTTTGACCTCTTTAGGTTGAAAACATTTAGATGTTTTTGTGGCTTTTATCTTGGGTTTGTGAAGAAGATCATACTTGTCACAACTGAAATTTAGAGGTGTTTTTAGAAGGATGTGCTACATGTTTATGGTTTGTGGTTTCTCTCTTTAGCCTTAGTGATCTTCTTGTATGTTCAAATTTTCTTAACATTGGATGTAAGGTTCTGTGTGGAAATGTAGTGGTCACTAGTTTGTGGTCATGTTTTGTCACTTGGTTCTTAGGTGATGACATGTAGGCTCTTGTATCTCTTTCTTCTATCAGATGTGTAGAACTTGGGAGAGTCATGAATATCGGTTGAGAGAGATGTTTCTTGTAGTAGTTTTGTTGTAGGATTTTCATATCTTTGTGGGTGGTCCTTATCACACTTTCTATGTGTTTTGATTGGTAGACTCAGTATGCTTTTGGTTTTTTAAGATTTGACATTACCCATGTAGTGGGAGTTCTTGTATGTGTTTGGTCTTGATCAACTAGTTTGCACATCCAGAGCTTGCGCTTATAGTTTATGGGTTGGTTATGTTTGTGGAATAAGTTTGATAATGTTGTATACCTTTGAGGTATGCGTGATTAGATGAGTTAGCATTTTCTATGGATTCTATTTTTAGTTTCATAGGTTTATCATGTGGATGGGAATACTCAGTTACATTGTTGTTCTGGCTAGCATTTTATCTTTTTTTTTAATGGAGGATTACTTCACAATTTTGGCTTTGAATTTGACATTGTTGATTCTTTTGTATAGCTCATGATCATAGTGGGTTTGAGGAAATATCTTGTATCTTTCGATGCCACTAAGATCTTATTCTTGTGTTCTTTGGACTGGTGCATATTCACCTTGGATTTTTCCTTTTCTTCCATTGGTGGCATGTTGGAGGATGATAGGGATTTCTACTTGAGATGGTGGACATATTGGATATTGTTGTAGGTGTCTTGATGGAGTATGAGATCATATTTTGGGATCTATGTGGTTTCATGGATGACATTGGTGATGTGTTTTTTATTGAACGACTCTTAGCAATAAATCTGTGTTTCTAGTGACTCCTATAAGGTCTTTTTCAAGTGATATATTGTTGGGATTAAGGTTCCTCAACCTCAGGAGTCCTATGTTGATTTAATTTAATTATATTTAATGGTCCTATGTTGTAATATTTTAATAAATTGATTTTGTATTATTTATTTCCAAAGTGCATAGCTTAATTGTGGGGCCCAATAAGAGTTGGGTGCAATTAGCATTGCGGGGAAAAAGAGGTTGTGACACTTGTCACAAGGAGGGATGTTTTAATAAAAGAATTGTCAAGAAATAATAAGTTCTAGATACAGATATTGATCTCAAATTTATTTTCTAGGATGCTTAATTTCCCTTTAGCTTTGTGAATAAGTAGATTTTTCCAGTTCTTATATATCTGTTTGAAATTTACCAATTCTTCCTACATAGCTTGCAAATCTATTTTATGATGCATCATTTTATTGATTGAATCTTTGAAGATAGGTTGGTGAAGACCATATAAAAACATGAGATATCTTTTTAAGTGTTCTCATTATAATAAACGTTTCCTACAAGGTGGAAGAAAGGTTTCTAATAGTTTCCTCACTTTTAGTTAACACCTTATTTGTTGAACACTAGTTCTTCACCAATTTATCTTTACAATTTTGTAAACTCATGATTGTAATTTGAGTCAATTTTAGCCATTCTTTGGGTTTTTCCCAACTCTCTATGTTAACAATATTGATGTATTTGGTATTGTCATTGATTTTAATTAGTAATCAGTGCAATCAGTAGTAAACATTATGCAATCAACAATCAACGCTTACAAGGACTATTATTAATGATTTGAAGTTTCTCTTTGTAGTTGTGACAACAATCATGATGGTTGAACTTGATAGCTATAAAAGGAGTGTTTCAAAATGATCTTCATTGTTAATAACATGTGTACATTCAAGTTCCATTTATGCATATTTGAACAGGCAGCTGTATTCAGTCCTATGCAAACAACATGATCAAGTCTAATATATTCAAATTCTTAGATAACAGATAGTTATTATGAAAATACCAATAAGAACATTGTTATTTGTGATTTTTTTGGTATTATGTGGTATAAGGAGTAATGGTCTTGATCATTTCAATGATTTCAATGCTAAACGCTCAAGGATAAATACTTATGTTAATGTTTTTTAGTGTAGTTTACTTCCTGTCACCCAGGCGACAAGAGACATGTAGGTAATGACAATAATGATTTACTTGACAAAAAAAGATTAGTTAACTATTGAAATGGTTGGAAGATAGTATCAAAGTAACAAGGTTCAATCATTTGTTAAGTTTGGCTATCAAAGAGCTTCTTTTGAATCAAGATTACAAAAATCATTATACACGGTTCTAAAGTAGTTTTGAGTTGGTTATGATCAAACATCTTAACAAATTGTTGCTAAATCATTTTAAGATTAATGGTCTCTATTAAGACAACTATCATCAAATGCATAAGTTTTTTTATGCCAAGGAGATACTATAGAGAAAAGCATTATCGGGTTTTCCAATCTAAAAATAGTTATAGATTAGGATAAAAAACACCCATGAACATTATGTTATTGATGTTGGTTTTTGTAATCTCAACAAGGTGTCGACATTATTGGCATTATGATGGATTTTGGAGTTGAGATGAAGAGTTTGAGTTTGTCATTAACGGAAGCTCCACAAATCTACTAGATTTGGTGAATAGATTGTAGATACCGATCGACATGATGAATAGGTGAAGCATTTTATGCTAAGTGTTCTAACTGGTTAACATAAGTGTTTTGAGTAGCGACTGAGTTTGCGAGAACATTGGGAGGTGCATTTTTTAGTGGTGCATCACTATGGTTAGAAAAGTTTAGATTTACGATTGCAACTATTAACTCAATATTTTGAGAAAGTCAATATTTTTCTATTGTGTTCAGTATGAACCAGTTGAGTTACTGGTTGGATCCTGATGATCAGATGGTCAAGGAACTTAAGTTATTGTCGGTTTATTGTAATAAATATTTATATTATATTTTGGGATGATGTTTTAGGTTTGTTTGGTGTGGATTTTCATGATTTAGGTCAATGCTTTGGGCTGACTTGTGGATTGCTTTTAAAGTTTAAATGACTTAAGAACAATATTATAAAGGCAAGCTAAATTGTGTTATCTAGGGTTGTAAATCATGTTATTGGTGGTTGTGATCATAGATAGAAGAAGAGTATTGTGACAAGAGTTCAAATATTGAATTGGATCTTACAGGAAAGTTGTACCACTTCCAGATCAGTTATTTGCATTTATTTCTCAAGGATAACTCTAATAGGTTACCAGGTTAAATCCCTTAACAGGGAGGACTTTAACATGTCTTTTGTAAAAATCCTTTAATAGGGTGACTTCTAAGACGTATTTTTAAATCCTCTAGCGAGGTAGATCCTAATAGGTCTCATTTTAATTATAAAAAGGTACTAGTCACTTCTAACTGGGTGAGCCCCTAGAAGGGTATTGTAAGCTCCTAATAGGGAAACTCTTTTTACTGCAGTGAAGATATTTCTGGGTGTCATCCCCACCATGGTTTTATCCCCCTTACAAGGGTTTCCACAATAAAAATAGTGGTGTTATGAGTAATGATTTGTGGATGTTTTATTTTTTTTACTTCTACTGTATAATTAATCTTGCATGTTTCATTGCTTACAAGTTGGTTAAAAGAAGTATTAGATTATTGGTTGAATTAGTAATTTTCCTATTTACATTGATTCACCCCCCCTCTAGGTTCTTGTATATACTAACAATTGGTATTAGAGCATAGTTCCCTTGAAGAAGTTTAAAAGCTTGGGTGAGATCCTTAAGGAAGACATGGAGTTTTATAGAAGACAAATTGGAAAGGCTGAGGATATGATTGAGAAACTTAAAAACCAGTTGAAGATCTCTAGGGCTAAGAGATAAGAGTTGGCTTAACAACTGAGTGATAGTCAAGATCTAATTGAGAACCTATTTGAATAGAGTGGTTATGATGAATCTGAGGTAGAATCTATGGCCTTGAAAAATGAACAACTAAGGACAAAAAGGACACACATAAGGTACTAGAGAAACCAAAGCAAGAAAAGAAGAACATGCAAAGGGAATTTGAAAAATTCTCAATGAGAATGGGTGAAGAGTTAGAAGCAAGGAAATATTTAGATGAGGCTAAGAAATTTGTAGAGGATTCCCTAAAATCCAAAGATGAAACCCTAATGGCTAAAGTGAATAAGGGTAAAATTGAAGTTCATTTGTCACTTTGCATTCTATGAGCTAAGCAGTGCACTTGCAAGAATTCCCTAAGTGATACAAAGTGTTTGTGAATTGAAGGTTGTGATTTCATGCTTGAATTGAATTAGTGTCTGGAGAACCTCTATCGATGAACAAAGTGATATACTGATATGTTACTAAGGTTCTACTCTTTGTTGATCATTTTTAGCATTATGAACACTCTTACGTTGGTTGAGATTACTGAGGAGACGAGGCTAATATTTAAATTGAATCTGTTGAAGGCAGTATAAAATGATCCCGTTGGCACCTTGTCCACGATACCTCATGACGTGTTATTGACTAAAGATGCAAGATAATTTTTTCACTGTAAGATTGAAGACCTTAGTTACAATGCTATCTTAAATTCATTTACTAAACTATGCAATGATGCTAGGTCCAAGGATTAACACAAGAATTTGGAAGACAAGGGTTTTGCCTATGTTTTTGACCTACCCAATGAGTTTGAATCCAATTGGATAATATATTTACTTATTCATGTTCATGATCATTTCTTATGGGTGAAAAAACCACATAATATTATGAAGGAGATTATTCATGCGGTGACAGGGTTATTGGCGATTGGTGATGTTCCTATTTTAAGAATGATTCCATTTGGTGAGGTCACTCTCCTAATGAAGTCAAAACAAGATCAACATGCCATGAATATCAATGAAATATATGATATCAAGGTGAATTTTTCTTTGATGGTAATTGGTTACAAAGTATATTATTTGAGCCGATTGAACAGTGTGCCCGGTGGTGGTATTCATGGTGCATATCAGATGGTGAAGGAGAATGCATAATACAACCTATGTGAGGTCATGAGAGGTTAGTTATTTGTGAACATGGAGTAGATTAATAAGGGAAAGAAACAATCATTCAGGTGTGGCTCCCTACTAATATGTCTATTTTTCTACTTGCAGAATCATTTCCCTAGTATTGGAGAAATTCAGTGGTCTACTGATCGACCTACCGTAGTAAAAATTAAGGAGTGTATAAGGATTTTAGGAAATAACTTTAATTGCACTATGTTGGGTTTTTTCAAATATTTCTAGAAAAGTATGCATGAGAGAGAACAGATCCCAACCGATATTGTAGAAAAGTATAAAGATGATATATTGTTTTTTATGGGTACTGATACATGCATGATGTAGGCAGTTCAACTAATACATTCTTGGGCTTTACCGATGGGTTATGAAGTAGATGGTGATATTGTATCACTTCATGATAATGAGTTACTATCTAAAATAATTGATGCCAATACTCCTAGGTTTGGTACCTACGAAGAAACCTATTTGAAAATTCACTCATAGCTGAAGGCACCTATGATAGAGAGAAGAGTGAGGAAACAAGTTGATGAGTTAGTAAAGAAGAGTGAAAGAACAAAGGACATGATGGATAAGATCAGGAAGAAGTTTGTGACTGTGGAGGTAGGAACTTCTACTACTATTTCAGAAATAGAAGAGTTAGAGGTTGTAACTCCTACAACCAGTAATGAAATAGGGAGAGCTACTAGGAGCTCTATAGTGCTAAAGGAAAAGGAAAAGGAAGTAGAGGAGACACCTATGACAAAACAAAGAAATTACAAGAGAAAGAAGGGAATGAATCATGGCTATAAAGAGTCTAATGAAATAAAATAAAATGAGGCTACTGCTGAAGAAGAACCTAAACTGATTTAGACAAAGAGAAAGCAAAGTTAAAGGATAGTGGCAAGAAATCTGAAGTAGTTGGCATGAAAAATGAGAAGTCAATTGATCCTAAGAATATAATAATTTTGACTGCAGATACCATGACATAGATTATAAGGGAATAAGGTATTGTAAGTGATGAAAACTGATGCTATGATAAAATTTATGATGTAGATAAGAAAAATATAGAAGGTTCTATTGTATTCAGTTTGCATAAGTTTTGTAGAGGACCTAGTGAGCTACATAAGATGATACCTGGAACACTATACAAGAGGATTGATGCTAGACAGATGTTTTCTTTGAAGCAAGAAAAAGAAATGATGGAACAAGAATTAATCCTACTAAAGCGTGAATTTCCTATTGAAGATATAAAACTTATAATTGAGGCAATGAGACCTAGATTCATAACGAGAAGTAGAGTATGTAGAATATTAGTTGGTGAATCTCAGTGCTTCTATATACTAACAAACATAAGATAAAATATGTTTCTTGGATGTGTTTTGAATTGAATATGTAGACAACGGTTTTGAATTAGATGGAGAGAACCATGATGAGATTGAAGTTGTAGTTTTTGTCATAGTTTTTAACTGTAAGAAAAAATAGAGACATAAGGTCGATTGAAAGAGTAGTATTGAGGGTTGATAATGTTGAAATAAGGTGTTGAGGTGGTAGGGGAAAAAAATTTGTTTATTATGAAGGTTCATTGCATTGATCATATTAGGATATAATACTTGAACAATAGCAGTAAGGTTTGAATTGATTTAAGTCTGTTTAGTAATGTTCCTATCATGAATATTTCTGTAATCATTTGAAATAATCTATTTGTGGTATTTATGTAAAAATAGAGAAGAATTTAAGTACATCATAATCAATTTTTTCTCTTATATGTTTCTAAAGCAGTAAATGTGATGTATTTACAGATATTCTTGATGAGAAATTTGCGAGAGAGTTTGTAAAGAAGAGTCTACAAAGTTTGTAGAAAAAAGAGTTAGTTGTATTTGTGTAGAAAAAGTGTGTTAAGAATCACTAAGATGTTGTAAAATGCAATTTATTGTCACCGAGTGTCCCTATGATTCAAATTTATTATTTGTATCTAAATTGAAGTGGGTGCTTCAATATTATAAGGGATTGGTGTTCCTTGGGGCGGGTTCTCCTAAAAGTGTAATAGGTGTTGGTGCTTCCTAGAGTGGATGCTCTAAAAAATTTCCAATAAGGCTCAATTAAAGACAAATTGAGAGTAGTTTTTAACCCCTAGTGGTTTTCCACTATAAAACATTGTTTCAACTTTTTTTTGGATTTTTTTTCTTGTTTGTTGTACCACTTATCCACCCCCCTCTTAGTGGCTTCAGTATTCCAACAAGTGGTATTAGAGAAAGGTTCCTAGTACTTGGTTTAACAACCTTAGGTATATCTTGGATAGTGGAATATGTTAGTATGCACAATAACTGAGAGGGGGAGGTGAATTAGTGTAGATAAGTACTTAAGAAATTTCACCATTTATCTAACAAAGCTACTTGACAAATTCCAAATAATGAAACATGCAACTGATAATATTAAATAGAAGTAAACAACATCAAGAATCCACAAAATAATCACATATGACACATACATTTTTCACATGGAAATACTTTTTAGAGGGAAAAAACCATGGTGGGGATGACACCCACAAATAACCTTATTGTAGTAAAAAAAATTTTCCCTATTAGGAGATACAATACCCTTTCTAGGGATCACCCTGTTAAAAGTGACTAATACCTTTTTAGAACTACCAAAAGACTAGGATCTACCCTGTTAAGGGATTTAACCTGGTGCAACTATTAGGAAACAACAAAAATAATGATTTGTAGAATGACACCACTTTCCTATCAGATCATCTCTTCTCCTTTTCTCTCTAATGCTATAATGATATCTAATTCAATCTCTGATTGTTGCACTTGAAAATATGATCACAACACTAAATAACATGATTTAGGTCTCCTTATATAATGTGTTCTTAAGTGGCTTAAGACCTAAAAACCTTCCACCAAAGTTAGCACAAAATATTTACCAACCTCCTCAAAATAAATGTCAATCATACCTAATATGTCATCCCCAAATGTAATATACATTTCCATGAATAATAGCCGACCGCAGATCCACCGACTTAACTGATTCATCATGAAATTCTAATTGGTGACCCAATAGGTACACTGTCTTCCACATCAAAAACATAATTCACTCAAAATATAGAATTAGTTGTTACGGTTAGAACCATGGATTCCTCATACCATATTAATGTCTTGTCTAAGATCACATCATGTTATTTTATCTATAACTCGACTGCTACCAACTTAATTGACTTAAACTGTTCTTCCTATACACCTCATGTACACCGATCAACACAATTAACTGTTTCCCCCTTTAAAGATCATGTATAGATCTTATCGGTTTCTCAAATAATATTAAAAAATCATTTTTCCATAAATTACAACCAATTATGTATCTTCATATGACCTAACTTCATATCTCCTCCATGAACTACCATAATGCCAACAATCTCCCCCTTTGGCATTGATGGAAAAAACTCTGTATAAACTCAAAAAACTCTGTCATGCATAACTCTGTAAGTATTGAACTGCATTGTACCCATACATACTTCAAATCATTCAACTCATAATACCTCTTACTCTATGCATACTCTCTCTTTCTCTACTCATACTCATACACATATCTCCCCCTTTTTGTCAACAATGATAAAGGATCATAAGTACATACCAGAATTACATTCTGTTAAAGAAATCCTTGAAGTTTGTATTTGTTGACTAAAATGACTTCTCCCATGACTCTGGTAATTTCTCCATAAATAGAATCTTCCCATGTATTACCGATGCTAACCCCTACATATCATTCAAATTACTCACCTCTAGTAGACTTAGTGTGGTTTTTACATGTCTCACATCCTGTTGGATAAGATCTATGGTGGGAGCTAAGTAGGTTTGCAACTCCAGAATTATTATAATTATTTTAGATTTCTAAGCTTGTAACTAATTCACTTGTTGTGTAATCATTTTGACCTTAGAATTGTATTCTGAAGCTAAACTTGTTAGGGGATCAAACTTTTCAACCAAAGCATTAAGCTCCTATTGAGCTTCATTTCTCTTCTTTGCTAGATATTTTGTAAAAGATGTAAACTAGAATACTTTTAAAAGTAACTGTCCTACCTCCTATAGGATTTATTTCACCTTTTTCACTAGAAATACAAGTTACTCTTTGTCTACTGATATAATCTCTTTCAACTTGTCAATTCTTTACTTCTGATACTCTTTCACTAACAACTACATCGGTGCATTCTCAAAGTTAGGTACTAGATCAGAAACAAATTTGACCAAAATACCCAGTTGATCAATAGGTTTGTCTTTTTTATCATATGCCACATTAGGTACTAGATTATAAATTATATTCCTTTCCCTTTTTAGTACTTTAACCTTCTTCTTCTTTCCCTTTAATCTATCTCTTTTTATTTTCTCTCTAAGCTTCTCAGACATATTCATCAACTTCTTAGGAGTCATCTTAGTAATACCAATAGTTTCTTGGATTTTTTCATCTTCAGGTTCTCCTTCATCTTATTCATCAAAACTATCAAACTTATCCATTTTTCTCTTCTTCCATGTGTTAGCTTCACAAGTTAGGACTACAATCTTTTCTTCTAGTGCATCATTCTTTGGTCGCGAATCAATAATTTGTATCTGCTTAGAGATATCAAAAATAATATCATCAATGACCTCTCTGATCTCTTGAACTTTAGACTATTGATATTTTTCTTTCTCTTCTACCAATTTGTCCTTGGTTTCTGTCATAGATTTCACTAGCTTTTTCCATGATTCCACTATCTCATCTCTCACTGATTGTATTTTTCCAATAAGAATCCTTGAGACTTTGTTCCTTGTCTTGAATTATCCTCTCATTGCTTTGACCATTACCTTCACATCCTCACTTGTTAATTCAAGTTTCAATAGTGCAATTTCTTGCTCCATCATTAATCTATCAACCTTCAAAGATTCTCTCCATATTTTGTCAACTCCTTTATATAGTTCCTTAGGTATTTCCTTATATAACTCACTAGGTGCTTTGCAAAAAGTATGTAGACTCTCTACGAAGACATCTTCTATCTTCTTCTTTTCTTAAGTGACACATGTATCAAAGCACTTCACTACATTTTTCATTCTTCCATTCTCCTTAACATCCTGAACTATGCTATCAACTTTAATAGCGTTGTCAACCTTTACAGATTTCACAGTAGATTTTCCTACTACAAAAAACTTATTCCCACTATCCTTCTGTTCCTCCCCAGACTTATTTTCAACTTCTCTTTCTTTAGTCTTATCCTTACTTTCCTTCTTTTTCTTAGACTCTTTATAGCCATATGTCTTCATTTTATTTCTTCTGTAGGTTTGCTGAACAGTCATAGGTGACTCTTTTAGTGGCTTAGTCATAATAAGAGTAGTAGTAGATTGAGTTTTTTTAGTGTTGAACTCCTAGTGACTCTTAGAGCTGTGACTTATCAAACTCCAACCTTAGCTTTATTTCCTTCAACAACAACAGATGTGCATGCCTTCTCACTTTCTATTTTCTTCCTAAGTTTAGTCACCATCTCTTGTTTTATGCCACTCATTTTGGCTAGATTGTCAACTTGTTTCCTTACTTTTCTTTGTATTATCGGTGCCTTCATTTCATTGTGAATTTTCAATGATGACTCCTCATGTGTTCCAAATCTAGGTGTAGAAGTATCAATAGGTTTCAAAAAAACTACATCAGCATGTAAAGTAACTAAGTTACCATCTACTTCATAACCCATAGCTATTACCCAAGAAGTTCTAGGTTGAATTGCCTGCAACATAAATGTATTTGTATCTACTATAAAGAAAATATCAATCTTATACTTTTCAACTATACTATTTGGGATTCTCTCTCTTAAGTGCATTTTTTGTTGAAAATCTTTAAAGTATCCCCACATGATAGTATTGTAACTGTCTCCTAATGCCTTGATGCATTGATTAATTTGCATAACTACTAATTGATCTTTTAACAATGTAATAGGACCTATTCCTCGAAATTGATTTTGCATATAAAAGAAACATACTTAGTAGGATTTAACCATATTCGAATGATTTATTCTTGTCTTTCTTGATCTTCTCCATGTTCACAAAGAATTGGCTCCCCAACATCGATCATCACAGGAGTATCCATAATGAAAGAAATTATGTCTTAGGAGTAACACTCCTGTAGAATCTTCACTCAATAAGAAATAACCTCCACTTTCACTGATAGGTGTTCTTCAACAACCGATACAATTCACTGCTTGAAATCTCAATTTACAAACAAGAATTGCTCACAATCACTTTAGAATTTCACCACCGATCTAACAAAGTTAATCAACAACTTCCAAATAATGAAACATGCAAATGATAATATAAAATATAATTAAACAACATAAATCATCCACAAAAGTCACATATGACACATATTTTTCAAGTGGAAACCCTTGTTAGAGGGGAAACCATGGTGGGGATGACACCCACAAATCACCTTACCGTAGTAAAAATATTTTCCCTGGTAGGAGCTACAATACCATTTCTAGGGTTCAACTTGTTAAAAATGACTAGTACCTTATTAGAAGTACCAAAAGACTTGTTAGAGTCTACATCGTTAAAGGATTTCAACATTCAACTAAGAAGTTACTCTGTTAAAGGATTTACAATAAAGACATGTTAGGATCTACCCTATTAAGCGATTTAACCTACTGCAACTATTAGGAAACAACAACAATAATTATATGTAGAATGGCACAAATTGCCTATTAGATCCTCTCTACTCCTTTTCTCTCTAATGTTGTACTGAAATATAATTCTTCAATCTCTGATCATTGCACTTGAAAATACAATCACAACCCTAAATCACATGATTTAGATATCCTTATATAATGTGTTCTTAAGTGGCTTAAGACCTAAAAACCTTCCATCAAAGTTGATGAATAATATTTACCAAAATCCTCAAAATTAGCATCAGTCATACCTAATACATCATCCCCTAATGCAATATACATTTCCATGAACAATAGCCGACCTCTGATCCACTGCCTTAACTGATTCATCATGAAATTTTGATTGGTGACCCAATAGGTACACTGTCTTCCACATCAAAAACATAATTCAATAAAAAATTTGAATTATCTATCATGGTTAGAACCATGGATTCTTCATACCATATGAATTTCTCATCTAAGATCACATGATCTGAATTTTCTCTGTAACTCGACCACTACCAATTCAATTGACCGAAAGTGTTCTTCCTATAAACCTCATGTACACCGATCAACACAATTAACTATTTATCCCTTTACCAATCATGTATAGATCTTACCAATCACTAAAATCATATTAAATGATCATGTTTCTATCAATGAAAACCAATTATGTATATTAATATGCCTTATCTTTAGATCTCCTCCAAAAACTACCATAATGCTAACATAATACTGATTCATAATGGCTCAAGACAATTCATCAAAAGTACCCATGTTTGATGGTTCTGTTTATGATTTTTGGAAGATCATGGTGAAAACACTTTTTTTTCTATAAGTGTTGATGTATGGGCCTATGTTGTAAATGGAATATTTTACCCAATAATCTACCTACAAATCCAGTTAGTAAAAAGGACTATGAAACTGACATGAAAGCAAAGTTTGCAATTTTGAATAGTTTGTCTAAAGATGTTTTTGTAAAAGTGATGCATTGTAAATCCTCTCAAGAAGTATGGGATAAGTTGAAAAACATTTTGTCATGTAAATGATAGAGTTAAATAAGCAAAGATAAAAAATCTAAAGGCAAGAATTGATGGTTTGAAAATGGGTGAAGATGAGAAAATAGAAGAGTATCTACTCAAAGTAGATGAAATAGTAAATGACATACGTGGAATTGGACAAGAAATTGATGATAAGGATGTTGTCAGGAAGGTACTAAGGTCCTTAAATAATTTTTTTTGATTCAAAGATATCAGAAATTGAAGAAACAACATACATTAACAAATATACTATGGATGATAATCATGGTGCACTTATTGCATACGAGATGAGAAAGTCTAGTAAAGAAGAATATTCAAGAAAAGAAGAAACATTCAAGGTTGAAAAGAAGTCTAAATTAGCATCATCACAATCTAAATATCTTGAAGTTTTAGAAGCTGATCTTTCAAGAAGGTTAAGAAAGGGCTTAGGTAAATATAAAGGTAAACTTCCCTTTAAATGCTTTAATCATGGAAAAATAGGACACTTTGCTGCAAAATGTCCTTTTTTGTGATTCTAATGAAGATGATGACAAATAAAGAAAAGAAAGGAAAAAATAAGTTTAATAATAGAAGGAAGTTTACATTTAAAAATAAAAAGACTTTGATTGTTGATATTTTAGATAGTGACTCTGATAGTTTTGTTTGTGAGGAAGGTGAAGTTTTATTTATGGCTATTGAAATCACTAATTAAAAATCAAGACTTTGTTAGTGAAATGGACAGTGATATAGGGTTAGTGAAAGTTGATCTTGAATGTGAGTTATTGTGTGCACTCAAGAATATTAAAAGGTTGAAAATTGAATTGTGTACTAAAGAAGAAAAAAATTTGAAAGAAAAAGAGGTTTTGACAAATAAAACCAAAAACTTGGAACAACTGGTTTCTGATCTAAAAGTAAAACTTGAAGAAAAAAGAGAATTGTGGTTGTAACAAAGAGTGATTTGGATTCAAAGGATGAGGAATGTAAAAGACTAGAGGGTGAAGTTATGGAGTATAGGGAAAAACTTGAAAAATATGAAAATACTACTTTGTAAGATATGTTGAGAAAATAAAAAAGATCTAATGATGTGACTGGTTTGGACTTTGATATTGGAAAACGTTTAGGTAATAAAGATAATAATTCATTGTATGACATTTTCAGATCTGAAAACAAAAGTGAAGCAGTTGAGGGACAAGGTAAGAGCAATAATCTCTCTCATTATGCTTCAAAATCTCATCATACATTCTTATCCAAGGGCACACATCCAAATATGTTTACAAGAGGTCAAAAGAACATGGTAAAAGGCTCTTCATTTGTTGGTAAAATTTTTCCATTCAGGTTTAATTCTTATTCTGTTGTGTATTGTTTCTTTTGCAATCAATTTGGACATAGGATGAATGATTGCAAAGTTTCTTTGATGAGGCATTCTAGATTTAATCCTTGATATTATTTTCATATAATTAATGTTCTAAGGTGTTTTAAGTGCAATAATGTTGGCCATGTCAAGAAATATTGCATATTTATGAGGAAGAAAAGTAATGATTCCATTGCTGATATGAAAAATGATAAAGGATCATAAAAATCAGATGTTAAGGAAATGAAAGTTTGGAGGCCTAAAGTGGGTAAGAATCTTGGTAATTATATCCTTGTTCAAGTTTTTGTACATTCAAAAAATGACTTATGTATCATATATAGTGGTTGTTCTAACCACATGATAGGAGATAAGAGGAAGTTCACAATTTGGTAAGTTGTGAAGATGATTTTGTAAGCTTTTGTGATAACTCTTCAAGAGAAATAAAAGGTTTGGGCTCTTTGATGCTAAGTGATAATAAGCCTATTCATAATGTATATTTTGTATAAGGGTTAAAATAAAATCTCTTGAGTGTAAGTCAAATTTGTGATAATGGATATGAGGTTCTATTTTATGATCATGGTTGTCAGATAGAATTAAAACCAATAAAGTTTGTGGCAGCAAGTAAAAGGACTAAAGGAAATATTTATAGTCTTAAAGATGTCACAAATACTGATTTTCAAGATAATATTTGTCTTATGAGATAGGTGGAAGAAGGTTGGATGTGGCACAAGAGGTTTTGACACTCACATTTTGACAATTTGGTGAAGGTGAGTAAGCATCACAATGTAAGAGGTATGCCAGTCATACATAAAACTGAAAATATTATTTGTGAAGGTTGTCAACATGATAAACAAACTAAAATCAGTTTTTATTCAAAGGAAAATTCATCTACTAGACATTTTCAAATTGTACATACCGATTTATGTGGTCCTACAAGGAAAATGTCAATTAATGGAGATAAGTAATTTATGCTCTTTGTAGATGATTATACCAGGATGACTTGGGTAACATATCTAAAACACAAGTTAGAAGCTTTTAACAAGTTTAAGATTTTCAGGAAAATGGTGGAGAAAGAATCATATATGAAGATCAAAAGCCTAAGATATGATAAAGGTGGTGAGTACACTCCATGAGTTTGTGAACTATTGTGAGAATCATGGTATCAAAGGGTAGTATACTGCTGAAAGAATACCTCAAAAGAATGGGGTTGTAGAGAGAAAGAACAAAACTGTAAAAGAGATGGAAAGAGCTATGTTGGATGAGGAAAAGTTACAAGATAGATATTGGAAGGAAGCTATCCATACAACTATATGTATTTTTATTAGAGCATAACTTTGGGTAAAAACCAAGTACACTCCATATGAGTTATGGTATGGTCATCCTGCATCTATTAAAAACTTTAAGATATTTGGTAGAAAATGCTAAATTAAAAATTTTGATGATAATTTGGGAATATTTGATTCACAGTGTGATGAAGGAATATTCTTATGTTAATCCACACAAAGAAAGGATTACAAGTGTTTTAAAAAAAGGTTAAATAATTTTTTTGAAAGTGTGTATGTTAAAGTTAATGATATAGTGCAGGATAAACAAGAAGTGCAAGTTGGTGATGCTCTTGTCCAAAAGGTTGAAAAACAAGATATTAAATCAAAATTTGAAGTAGAAGTAGAAGAGAATTATAAGGAAGAGGAAGAAAAAAAACATATTGTTCCTTTCACAAAAATGTCAGGATCAAAATCTGCAACAAAGATGCTAACCAAATATAACCCACAAGATCAGATTTTTGGAGAAAAAGGTGCAAACATGTACAAATAAGAAGGTCTACAAAATCAAGTGAGAAAGACAATCTATGTTTATTATCTAAGATAGAACACAAAAATTATTTTGAATCTAGTAAAGATGATTTCTGGATTAAGGCAATGTAAGAGGAATTAGGGCATATTGAAAAGAATAAAAATTGGGAGTTAGTTCGTAGACCTACAAATACAAATGCAATAGGTGCCAAATGGATCTTTAGAAATAAATTGGATGAGATTGACAAGATAAAAAATGAATAAAGATAGATTAGTTTGTAAGGGATATTATCAAATAGAAGGTGTTGATTTTGGTGAAACCTTTGCACCCGTGGCTAGGCTTGAGGTAATCAGAATATTTCTAGCATTTTCAGCTTAAAAAAGATATAAAATGTATCAAATGGATGTAAAAACACTATTTTTAAATGGTTATCTTGATGAGGAGGTGTATATGGAACAACTTGAGGTATTTTAGAAAAAATAATATCCTCATCATGTCTATAGGTTAAAGAAGGCTCTTTGTGGTTTAAAGAAAGCCCCTAGAGCATGGTACTCTAGCTTGGACAAGAAACTTTGATGAAGGGGACTCCGATTAATATCACAAGTACACGAAAGAAACAAAGAGAAACAACAAAAATTTGTAAGAACAAAAAAATTAGCTTCTCATTGGCTCCACAAATGTGGAATTACAAAATTTAGAATTACAATATCAAAAGCCACATGGGCATCCCTTACAATAATCTATAGGACAAAGCCTCAAATAACCACCCAAAACTCCCTAGAAAACACCACGGGCCTTCCTTAAATAGGCAATTTTCCACCGCCCAAAAAGGTTCTAGAAATCTAGCCATTAAGGCCGACTACCCTTAGCATTTAATTATTTTTCACTTTTATTACAAAAGGGTCAGCTTTAAATATTTACAAAACATGAGATTAGGTAGCCCAACTTCCAAAAGCCATAACTTTTGAACCGTAGCTCCGATTGGCTATTATAACCACTTTCTGAAAAGGGGAGATCGTGATCTACAGTGCCTAACTAGCGAAGCACAAGTCAACCGGGTGTTTGACCTCGATCCAGAGCCTCTCAGGTCTTGAAAATTGAGCTCAAAGGTTTTTCACCCTAAAATCTCAACAGTAAATCCTTAATAACTTCGCCAATACAGATGATCTAGCATTGAAATTCAACTGGCATTCTTATATGACTAAGATGAACCTTCACCTAGAAAATTAGAACATTGTGAGTTCAAACGACCAACTTACTAAAAATAGTAAGTTTCCAAAAATAGCAGCTTTGTACAAAAT
>MU223425.1:3307502-3323173 GCA_018584345.1 Thuja plicata
ATAAGTTTTCTTGTAAAACTGTCTCTGAGGTTGAACATAAGATTGGAATGATAGTGACTCTATTGCCCATGGTTGATTAAGGCACTGGTCTTTCTTGCTTATTTGGATTATAGTTATTTAGTTCATTTTTTATAGTTTTTTGATATCTTATCTATCTGTTCATTCAAATTACATACATATTTACTAAACATTCTTTTAATTACTTAAAGTGTTTCAATTTAAAGTTCATGATATATTGCTTTCAGTTAGATTTCTTTCAAGTACCTTGCCATACTTGAGAGAGAAGCTTGAAGTGTTACTTATTTGCTATAAAAAGCCTTGTAACTTGAAGGATAAGTCAAGGTATAGGCCTACCAGCCTTGGTTTTGCTGAGCCAGAATTGTAGAAGTTCCAACCTTGCCTTGGTTGTGACTTGTTAGTTGGAAATCCAATTTAGCATTTTTTGGCACCAATAGGAGTCATCATGATGACATGGAGAATGGTGAAAGAAAATGTACAGTATAATCTATGTGAAGTTCTGGCACAACAATTCCTTGAGAATGTAAAGCTTGTGAAGAAGGAAAAATTGAAAACCTTCAGATTTGGTTCATTGTTGATGCATATGTTCATTCATATTGAGCACAAGTTTCCTGGTTTACATCCTAGTGGTTGGAAGTCTGGAGTACCCACTAGCATATTGATTTCACAAAGGTACAAAAGACAGAATTCTACTTGGGTTGGTGGTGAATTATTTGGTATGATCAAGATACTATAGAGACAAATGAAGACAAGGTACAAAATACATGAAGACATTGTTGAAAAATACAAAGATACAATCTATTTCATGGTTGAAACTGATTATGTGTGCTTTGAAGTAGTCATACCCAGGAAGAAATGGTGTTACTCCATAGGTTATGAAGTGAGTTCTGAAGTACTTACCATGCAAGTAGAACCTGTCCTTGCATCAGAGATTGACACAACAGAGGAAAGATGGGGAACTTATGAAGAAAAGTCAGCAAAAGTGAGAGAAGAACATACTAGAGGTCTAAGGAAGAGAAAGATAGAAAATCTTGTACATGAATGTGGAGTTAAAGAAGGATTGACAGAAGAGGAACTCAAATAAGTCAAAAATAAGATGATAGAAAGGTCACTTGGACCTGCAAGTTGAAGTACCACAACCCCTCCCATCCCTAAGGAAATCATGGTAGATGGTCCACCTCCTCCTCAACAATAAACATCACAAGCTGAAAATGTCACTTTTAGAGTAACAAGATCAAGCATGCATACATCTTCTAAAGAACAGAGCACAACCGCAGAAGAGAACAAAATAGAAAAACACATTTGGAAACTTGACTTGAATATGCTAGAGAAGAGAGCATTAGAGAAAGGCAAATTGGTTACAATTGATAAATATTATAACAGGTATGAAGAGGCAGACAAACTCAAAATTGAGGACATTGTGATAGAGCACATACTTACTTTTAAGAAGACACTGCTAGAAATTGAAGGAAGCATACCCATAGACCTATATGGGAGATTGGAGATATGAAAACATGTTGCACAAATTGAAGATGATATAATCAAAAAACAAGAAATAGATAACATGTTTCCTGTGATATCAATTCAAGAAAGGGATAGAATATACAAGGAACTAAAACCTCTACTAAGGACCAAGGTGAGATTATTGAAAATCATGGCAAGGAAATATGATGAAGTCACTAAGGAAACTCAGAAGACACTAGAGAAGATACTGGTGAGTACCACTTCTAGAAATCCCTCACCTCCTAAGACCACATCGCCCACACAATTTGGAATGGGTGAGAGATCTAAGGCAACATAGACATCTACTGAGAACAGTGAAGAAGATCCATCACCAGATCTCTATGTTTCTGGTGTAGCAGTAACTCTTGACACCTCTCAAGATGAGAAGGACCCTTTTTCAAGAAATATGGATACTTTTGTGGCAGATGAGGTAGAACAGAAGAAGGAAGAGGAATAGAAAATGGAAGAGGAACAAAAGAAGGAAGAAGAGGAGAAGGAAGAAGAAAAGAAGACAGATCAGAAAGAGGATGAAAAGAAAGAGGTAAACACATCATCCATTTCATTGTTGGCAAGAATCAATGTAAATGTTGATAGCATGGATGAAGTAGAGCTAGTAAAATTGGCATTTACTGCTTTGAACAAAACAAAGTAAAGGTCAAAATAGAAAGGAGACAAGAAGGAAAAAGTAATCACCAAAGAAATTGATATTGTAAAAAAATTTCTTCCAACACCTATTGTTTTCTAGAATAAAAATGGTATTGAGAATATGAGAATCACACTTGATGAATTTTATGGGCACTATGAGAACCTATTGAAGATAGAAGAGGAAAAGGCAGAGAAGACCTACTTAGAGAAGAACCTAACGACAGTCTACAAATCTATAACATGGGATTTAGGCATTGTGAACACTTTCTTGACAAATGCAAGAAGCTGCATTGGACATGGGAGAAAATTGTTTAGTTATTGCATGAATCCAATATGGCATATTCAGAATGTAGAAGACATTATTTCCAAAGAGAGGGAAACTCTAAATAGTATGATGTATATTTGTGAAACATCTTCAAAATCCACAATAGAGCTAGACAAAGAAGTCACAAGGATTTTGGCTAAAATCAGTGTACTAGATAATGAGAAAGGGAGAGTATTGATAAGATTCAATTTGCTGAAAAGCTTTATCACTCCCAAGTTATCAATACTTGAGGTTCATCTCTTAGACTTGGAGAAAGAAATAGACTCACTTGATAAATATTTTCCCACAGACTTAAAATAAGCTAAGACCACATCATTTTCACTGAATGGCTTAATTCACATTAGCCAAATTTTGTTCAAGACATGGACTATAGAAGTGAAGATCTTGGAAGATTCCTTTCAGTATATTTTGAAACTAGTGAGAAAGGATTAAAATATTTTGTTGTATATGCACCTTTTTCATTGTTTTCAAAGGGGGAGAAGAGAATAAAAAAATATATTGATATTATATAGAGAAGAAAAATGAAAAGAAAAAGAAATATTATAGAGGAGACAGATTAGTTGGAACACTTATTCATTTTTTTTACAAGTGTTTGCATCAATGCCAAAAGGAGAGATTGTTGGCAAGTAATCAATTTTGTGTAAATATGATTTACTTTTTGGTTCTCATTTATGGAAACACATATGGGTTTCAGACTGATTCTAGAAAAGATGAGTTTTGGTGATTCAGAACTTGACTAAGCGTAGAAGCAGAGATACAAAAGCATTTTGGATGTCGAAGATTGAGATAGATGATTTAGGGAAAGTGATCTTAGAGGAAGAAAGTATGGGGTATGTATGACCTCCACCTAAGATCAATTTTTTTTTGGTTGAGTCTACGGTGAGTTAGACAGAATTGAAGATAGATAGACTACAGCAAAATAGAGAAACATAGCAGTTTGATAGTAGTGAAGATTGAGGGAGTATGGCTTGGACTCTAGATAATTGAAGTTGTATTTTGGTTGTTGATAACCTCCACATCAAATATGCAAGAGCACTAAATATGCATTTAATGTTTACTATATTAAATGTATTTTGTATTGAAGTTTGACTTAAGTAATATTTGTAATATTTATATTGAGAGCCGACTTTGTAAAGTTGTGAGATATATATGTAAGATATTTTTGATAAAGGTCATGCTATGTTGTAAGTGTATGTAAGTTGGATAGTTAGATGAGTTTTTGATCGAATAGCAGAGCAGAGAATGGAAGAGATCATTGAATAAATATAAAGGAACTATCTAAGCACTAGTGTTTCTTGTTTTGTTCATGACTGAGAACACTTTGTAACCTGAAATATATTGTAAGAGTTGTAAGCTTAGTTGGCCCCTAATAGGGTGTTGTGAACCTTTAACATGGTTGTTATTCCTCTAACAAGGAAATGTACTATGTAATATTCATCTCCTAACAAGGCTAGGTCTCCTTATAGGGACATTATATGTCTTTAGTGCATGCTTGTGGGTACCATCCCCACCGGGGTTTTCCCTTGGCCAGGGTTTCCTTGAAAACAAAATATGTTGTTATAAGTATTGTGTCATTTGCTTATGTTCTTTTCTTTACATCAAGTTTATGGTTGATGTTTAAACTGTTGAAGAATTTAAATAAGTACTATAATACTTATTCACCCCCCCTCTCAGTATTATCCAATCCTAACATAAAAATGCTCCTACAATCCTTCTTCTTGGTTTTATTCTTGTGAACTAGGGAGGAAGATGCTATAAAAAATTAAAATTCACTTGAGAGAAAGAACTAGAGTCAAACTTAACTTCAATGTTCTTGTCTACTATGTCTTCAATTATCTCTTCCTCTTTTTTATTTCTTTCTAAAGGCGTGTTATCCATTTTAACCTTCACTCACATTAATTTTGATATTACCATCTACTCCACATTTTTTTTCTTGAAATAAATCTTTGACTAAGATTGTATCTAGGGGACTCAAGGTCTCAATGTTTATGGTGCTTCCATCCACCCTTTGTCAAATTTCCAAGAATTATTCTCCCTCCTTTGAACATAAAAATATTTTAAAGAATGAAAAGGGTTTAAGATATCCTTCTATAAATGATACTATTTAAGGTCTTTCTCTAAATTGACCTCGAAAGTTAAACCCTTCAAAGGGTAGAATCCTCTAAAACCCCCCAAAATAGCAGAAGACAAGACAAGTCCTTCCCCACTTATGCAAGAGAACCAAGGCTTATTCCTTAAGGTTGCAATCTTGTAAAAGTTGAACCAAAAGTTGTCAATCTTGTAAAAGTTGCACAAAAAGTTGTGATGCAACTTTTGCAAAAAGGATCCAACGGTCAAGAAGTTTAAAAATTTGGCTAGGGATGGTTTTTTATGGGTCTTTTAAGCCTTTTTTCAAAGGATTTATGTGTTAGAAATTTTTGGAGAAAGTTTTTGTGATCAGACAATAAAGAATTTTGAGTTTTCCTGCTTATTTTCATTGTTTTCATGTTGGCACGTGCTGGTGCAGGGAACCTGCTGAAGATCTTACCTCTATTGGTTTTATGTTTTTAATAAGGTGCATCCTTGAGATCACCCTTGTGTGTGTTTGTTTTATAGGTCTATGATGTAAGGTGATGGACCTAAGGTGAATTATAAACCTAGGTTCCTGAAACCATTGTTAGACCTTGTTAGCTTGGCAACTTTAGTGTTTGGTTAGATGTTCATGTTTTTAACCTCTCCCACACCTTGGGAGGTTGGTAAGGTAATCATTTTCCCAAATTAGAAACTTTCTCACATATTGACAAAAAGTTATCTTTTTTGCATGATCAACTTTTGCAAAATGTTGCTCGATGAATGACAACTCCATTGTAACTGACCTCACCAACTTAATGAAGCATATGAAATTCCTAGGATATTTTATTAGGTGAGAGAATTCCTTCTATGAAGAAGAGATTGGATTGTGTGCGGAGTTTCATGTTCAGAGAGGGAAATAAAAGAGTGTTTTGAGCATTTTTGGTATTGTACGGCCTGCTACAGATTCATCTCATGGATCTAGTTGCAGGAATTTTTAATTCTTTGAGTTTATTGAACATTCCAATTGGTTTGAAGTGTTTTTGTTGAGTCCTTAAAAAGTTATAGATTTTACTTGCTTGTTGTCTGAGAAAACAAGGCTTTACTGGGTCAGTCACAAAGATGTGATCCTAACTTGAGCTTTATCTAGTGGATCTTCTCAGCCACTTGGAAAATGATAGTTAGGATCATGTTCTTTAATAATCCAAAAGATCAGACCCTCATTGTTAGTCCCACTATTTATGAGATCAAGCCCTTCGCTAATTATCTCTATGTAATTAGCCTAGCTTTTTGGTGCAGTCACATGCATGAGTCTTATGTGTCTTGGGGGATCAAACCAAGAGTGGTTCTAGACTATTTTTGGGTAGGGGAAACCATCTTAGTCCCTGCATTTCTTCCATGAACATGCCCTCTACCACTTACTTAAAAAACCAAGCCTAAACTAGCTAATTAGGCCTGTGTGTTTTGTGAGAGTTTAGGGGTGCAAGAGTGGAGTGAGGTACCAAGGATTTAGGGGTTTTAAAAAATCCATAAAGGGTGTCTAGAAACCCAATTAGATTTATTGGATCCCTCTATAACTAAAAGTTAAGTCTAAAATACACTCTGGATAGGGCTACAAGGAATCCTAGGCCATTTGGGATTCGACTACCTTTGGGTCTACAAGACCAAATCCAGTGGTGGATTCTTGATCCTTAGGGTCTTTTAGGAGTTTCCAATCACTTAGAATGGGATTTTGAATCCTCTGGTGAAGTTTTACACTTTGATGTATGGTTTAGGGAAAGTGTCCCTAAAAGAGAAATTGAATTATTTCATAGGTTGGTTTGGAGAGTCAAGATAGGACAAGGGAAGCATATTGAACCCTTGGAAAATTCAGGAGGAATCCTAAGAATACTTTTGTGGAGTTGGATTGACCAAGTTAGAAACTTGGAAAGGTGATAAAGAGTTAGATCCCATCAAGGCTATCTTGTAGTGCACTCTGCATCAGGTGGTATCTGAGCCTGGCAAGATCTTGGAAGGAGTGAATAATGGATGATAGAATGGAAAGAAATCAAGAAGAGGAAGTCCCCACTAGAATCACAAATGTGGAGTTAGCCAAAATTGTTAGAGAACAAGTAGCTAAGAACAAGAAAATGGAAGAGGAGATAAGGAAGTTGAAGAACTTCTAAACAGAGGAGGAAGGAGAATATTCTGAAGAAGAAGAAGATACAGAGTAAGATGAAATAAAGAACATGCCTACAGATAAAATGAAACTTCTTGAAGCTGTTGAGAGAGTTGGAAGAAGAGATCAAAAATCAGACATGCCTATCTTTTGTGGAAAAATGGATCCTGAAGAATGCATGGATTGGGTGGAAACTTTAGAGAACTACTTTGAGTATGACAACATTTCTAAGAATCAGAAGGTTAATGTTGCAAAGTCCATAATGAGAGGTCCTGCCTTGATTTGGTGGAACTTTCTACAAATTGAAAGGGTGGAGGATGGGAGGAACCCTTTCTCAACATGGAAGAAGATGTTAGATGAAGTCAAGAATCATATTGTACTAGAAGATTTTGAAATCACCCTCCACAAGAAGCTACAAAACCTAAGGCAGAAGGACCTTCATGTGAGTGGGTATACTGAAGAATTTCACAAAATGACCTTGAAGGCAAGAGTTTCTGAGAGTGAGAAGCACAAACTTTCAAGGTATATCAATGGATTGAAATATAGTATTCAAGATGAAATGAGGTTGTTTAACCCTGAATTAGTACACAAATGTTTCCAAATGGAACTGAAAATTGAATAAAAGCAGAAGAGGAGAGGAGAACACAATAATAGAGGTAGAGGGAATAACTTTAGGGGTAGAGCTAGATTCAATGATAGGGGTCCATTCCAAAGGAGTCAAGGAGAGTAATATAGTCATGAATCAGAAGGAGAACACAATAATAGAGGCAATTTCAGAGGCAGGAGACCAAAAAATAGGGGAAGATTTGGTGGAAGAGGACCTAGTGTCTTCATAGGCAAGTGTTTTACTTGTAATCAAGTTGGACTCTAGTCCTTTAGATGTCTTGAAAAGAGTGGCACCAGTAGACAAGGAGGGGACAGGAGAGTACAACTCACCCAAGAAGATGATAACCAAAGTGTATCCTCCTACCATTCTACAACTTCAAGACCTGCAAATCCAGAATCATGAGAGTGCCTAATGATGTAAAGGGAACTCCTAAGGATACCTACTACTGTAGAGCCACCTCAAAGAAAGCCACTATTCAAGACATGATGCAAAGTGAACAATAAGGTATGCAAAGTTATAGTTGATTTCGGATCCACTGATAATATTTCATCTAGGGAGTTAGTCACTAAGCTAAAGTTGCATGTAATCCATCATCCTTTCCCTTATAAGGCTTCTTGGTTGACAAAAAACAAACAAACCATTATCAATGAGCAAGTTTGGGTAGATTTCAAGATAGGGGAGTATACAGACAAGTTTCTATGTGATATTATAGAGATGGATGCATGTCATATGTTATTAGGAAGGCCTTGGAAATATGATGTAGATGCTAGACATGATGGAAAGTCCAATGTATATACTATAACTAAGGATGCTGTTGAATATGTAATGAACCCACTCCCTGACTGTGAGAAAGAAAAACATACTACTATTAATGTCTTGCATATAGGAGAGAAAGAATTCTTGAAAGTAATAAAAGAAAGGGATACACCATGTTATTACATAGTAGTGAGGCCCAAAAATACACCAGTGAAAGAGTCAAAGGTTCAAGTTCCTGATAAGGATGTAGGCCCCAAAGAAGTCAAGGCACTGTTAGACCAGTATAAAGGTATTATAGCTGAGAGCACACCAGATTCTTTGCCACCTGAAAGGGAAGTAAGTCACTGCATAGATTTCGTACTAGGGGCCACTCTCCCAAACAAGCCAGCATATAAGATGACCCATGAATAAAACCAAGAAATAGAAAGGCAAATTGAAGAATTGTTGTCAAAAGACCTCATTAGGAAGAGTGTGAGTCCTTGTGCTGTCCCTACAGTCCTAGCACCCAAGAAAGAAGGAACATGGAGGTTATGTATGGATTCTAGGGAAATCAATAGGATAACCATCAGATATAGGTTTCCTATGCCTAGAATAGAGGATTTGATGGACTATTTTGGGGGTGCAAGTTACTACTCCAAGATAGATCTCAAGAGTGGTTACCATCAGATAAGAAATAGAGGGGGAGATGAATGGAAGATAGCATTTAAGACTACAAAAGGCCTCAATGAGTGGCTTGTGGTGTCTTTTGGCCTTTCCAATGCCCCAAGCACCTTTATGAGATTGATGAATGAGGTATTGAAACCTTTTCTTAACAAATTTGTTGTTGTATAACTTGATGACATTTCAATCTTTAGCAGAAGCAGAGAAGAATATCTCAAGAATTTGGACATGGTGATGAGAAAAATCCATGAGGAGAAGTTGAAAATAAATATAGGTAAGTGTGTGTTTCTTCAAGAAGAACTTGTTTTTAGGCTATGTGATCTCCAAGAACAGTCTCAAGATGGATCTTACCAAAGTTGAAGCCATCCTCAATTGGCCACCTCCTACCACTCCATCAGAGGTAAAGATTTTTCATGGTTTATCTATCTTTTATAGGAAATTCATCAGAAATTTCAATGGCATATGTGCTCCCATTATCAATACCATAAAAGGTGGAAGGAAATGCATATTTCCATGGACTAATGAAGCTAATGAGTCCTTTGAGTTGTTAAAGAAAAATATTGCTGAGTAGCCTATCCTAGTTCTACCAGACTTTCAAAAAGTATTTATAGTAGAATATGATGCAAGAAATAAAGCCATTGGGGGAGTCTTGAGCCAAGAAGGGAGGCCAGTTGCTTTTTTCAGTGAGAAGTTCAATGAAACTAAATAAAAATACTCCACTTATGATCTTGACATGTATGAAATGGTTCAATCACTTAGAAAATGGAGGCATTATTTATTGCCCAAGGAATGTGTTGTTTTTACTAGTAACCATGCACTTAGTTTTATAAACAAGCAGGAGAAACTTAATCACAAACATGTGAAGTGGATGGAGTTCTTGCAGCCCTATACATTTTCCATCAAGCATAAAAGGGGATTGTGAAAAAAGTTTCTGATGCTCTTAGCAGGAGACACTTAACTACCCAAGCCATTCAGTTGGAGAGTGTTGGGGTTCATGCCATGAAGGACGTATATGTTCAGGATGAAGATTTCAAAGAGGCTTATCAGATTTGTAATGAGATGACAGACAGACACCACAGTAATTTCTCTGTTTATTGTACAAGATGGTCTTCTTTTCAAGGGAAACTCATTATGTATCCCAAAAGGATCCATGAGAGAAAAAATTATGAAGGAGAAGCACTGTGGAATCCTAGCTGGTCACTTTGGGGTGGAAAAAATATTAGATTTGGTTAGAAGGTTCTACCACTGGCCCAAATTGCAGACAGATGTTAGGAGTTTTGTGGAGAGTTGTTCAGTCTGCCAATAAGCCAAAGGCCACACCTCTAATACAGGACTATACACTCGTTTACCCATCCCTTCAAAAACTTGGGATTCAGTAAGTATGGACTTTGTCCTAGGTCTTCCAAAGACCAAGTCTGGATTTGATAGCATTTATGTTGTAGTTGACAAATTTTCAAAGATGGAAAACTTTATTCCTTGTAGGAAAACTCATGATGCATCTCACATAGCAGGGTTGTTCTTTAGAGAAGTTGTAAGACTCCATGGAATCCCACTGTCCATCATATCAGATAGGGATCCTAAGTTCTTAGGCCACTTTTGGAGGACATTATAGAGAAAACTAGGAACAAATGTTTCTCTGTCATCTGCATATCATCTATAGTTTGATGGTCAGATAAAAGTCATCAATAGATCCCTTGGAAACCTTCTGAGATGCCTCACACAAGAACATGGAACCACCTAGGATACCATCATAGCACAAGAATAATTTTCATTCAATGACTCAATACATCAGAGTACTGGTTTAACTCCATTCTAGATTGTCTATGGCACTCACCATAGAGGAGTATTAGAACTCAAGGATATCAAAGAAATGGAAAAAAAAAAGTGCACTAGTTGAAGACTTTGCTAAGGTAATGAATAATATAGATGATTAGGTGTAGATCAAATTGAAGCATACCATTGAGAAATACAAAGCCCATGCAAACAAAAAGAGGAGATATGTCCAATTTAAGGTGGGAGATCTAGTGATGATCCACCTTAAGAAGGAAAGGCTACCTAAAGAAAAATACATAAATCTTATGATGAAAAAACTTGGCCCTTTCAAGATTCTGAAGAAATGTGGAAAAAATGCCTATAGAATTGATCTACCTTCTCACATTGGCTTATCACCTATTTTCAATGTTGCAGAAATCTGTGCTTATAAAGGTGAAGTCAGCACTAATGAGCTTGTAGGTACTTCAGAGCCTCCTACACTCCAACCACTCAACGACATGCCACAAAAAACTCCTCCTGAGATCGAAAGCAATCTAGACAAGAGAGTGAACAAGAAAACTAGGAGGGGCACTTAATATGAGTAATTAGTCAAATGGAAACACCAAACAATAGAAAATGCTACCTAGATGAACCCTGAACACATTTTGAAGATATGTTATCCACTTGAAGAATTTACAACTCAAGAGACTTGAGTTAATTTTTTCATGAGGAGTATGGTGCAGGGAACTTCCTGAAGATCTTACCTTTCTTTCTTTTATGTTTGTAATAAGGTGCATCCTTGAGATAACCCTTGTGTGTGTTTTTTTTATATGTCTATGATATAAGGTGATGGACCTAAGGTGAATTATAAACCTAGGTTCCCGAAACCATGGTTAGACCTTGTTAGCTTGGAAAGTTTAGTGTTTGGTTAGATGTTTATGTTTTAAGGCCTTAGTTTAGGTCACATATTGACATCAAGTTGTCTTTTGCATGAGCAAATTTTGCAAAATATTTCTCAATGAATGAAAAATTCATTGTAACCAACCTCACCAAATTAATAAAGCATTTGAAATTCCTAGGAGATTCTATTAGGTGAGAGGATGCCTTCCATGAAGAAGAGATTTGATTTTGTGCAGAGTTTCATGTTCAGAGAGGGAAATAGAAGAGTGTTTTGATCATTTTTGGTATTATACAGCCTGGTACGGATTCATATTGTGGATCCAATTGTAGTAATTTGTAATTATTTGTGTTTATTGAAAATTCTAGTTGGTTTGAAGTGTTTTTGTTAAGTCCTTAAAAAGTTATAGATTTTACTTGCTTGTTGTCTAAGAAAACAAGGCTTTATTGGGTCAGTCACAAAGATGTGATCCTAACTTGAGCTTTATCCAGTGGATCTTCTCAGCCACTTGGAAAATTATAGTTAGGATCATGGTATTTAAGAATCCAAAATCTCAGACCCTCATTGTTAGTCCCACTATTTATGAGATCAAGCCCTAGGCTAATTATCTCTATGTAATTAGCCTAGCTTTTTGGTTCAGTCACATGCATGAGTCTTATGTGTCTTGGGGGATTGAACCAAGAGTGGCTATAGAATATTTTGGGGTAGGGGAAACTATATAATTCCCTACATTTCATCCATGAAACCACCCTCTACTACTTAACAAACCAAGCCTAAACTAGCTAATTAGGCATGTGTGTTCTGTGAGAGTTTAGGGGTGCAAGAGTGGAATGAGGTACCAAGGATTTAGGATTTTTACAAAATCCATAAAGGGTGTCTAGAAACACAATTATATTTATTAGATCCCTCTACCACTAAAAGTTAAGTCCAAAATACCCTTTGTTTAGGGCTACAAGGAATCCTAGGCCATTTGGGATTCGACTACCTTTGGGTCTACAAGACCAAATGCAGTGGTGGATTCTTGATCCTTAGGGTCTGTTAGGAGATCCTTAGGGTCTGTTAGGAGTTTCCAATCACTTATAATGGTATTTTGAATCCTCTGGTGAAGTTTTACACTTTTATGTATGGTTCAGGGAAAGTGTCCCTAAAAGAGAAATTGCATTGTTTCATAGGTTGGTTTGGAGAGTTAAGACAAGATAGGGGAAGCATATTGAACCCTTGGACATGTCAGGGGGCATCCGAAGAAAACTTGTGTGGAGTTGGAACTACCAAGTTAGAAACTTGGAAAGGTGATAAAGAGTTAGAGCCCATCAAGGCTATCTTGCGATGCACTCTACATCACGTGTAGTGGTGGATTAGATCTAAAAATGTGATTTCATATTCAAGTAGGAGGCTGATTTATAAGGTTAATTCATTTGGTTTGAACCATTTTTGTGGAGTTTGGTGAATTCTATAGATAAATTACTAAGATTGTTCCAGATTTAAACCCTCAACTAGGGTTTTCCATTAAAATGTCTCTAACTTGAGATTTCAACGTGGAGACTCAATGAACCTAGGTGAAATCCAAGTTAGGAAAATGTATTTTAATAATATTTTGGTTTGGAGAAGGAAGGATAAGGGATTTTACAAAAGTTTGATGCCCTAGTCGAGCATCTCTATGTGCTCGACAAGACTGTGACTTCAAATTTTTTTGTAGAGCCAAGGGTAGAGTCAATTGGTGTGAACTAACGGTGGATTGTGTGGTTTTTGGTGTCCCTCTAAGTTCTTGGATGATAGAGAGTGTAGGGAGGATTCATTTCCAAGGGGTTACTTTGTAAAACTAACCTAATTAGGACTTTTAATCCTATTAGCCCTATGAAGGACAATACCCTCAATGTGAGAGTCACAAACTAGGGGTTGGGGTGTTGATATAAGTCCAAAAAGGGTGTCAAAAAAGGTGACTTATTTAGGGAATCCTTTGGGAAATTGAAAATTTAAGTCCTAAAAACTTGAGGAATAGACCTACTAGAAATTAGGCCTTGTACACTAGGTCTAATTTGATTTTTGTGTTTCCAAGTCTTTTTCAGAGGGATAGAGTGACCATTTTAGGTTGTGTTGAGTCAAAGTAGAATGTCAGAGCCCATTCCACCCATTTCTAAGTTGTGATCCCGTGATTATAAAACTACCACCCATTTATAAAGGAGTTGGTCAATGGGTATGAGGATTTGAAGAGTTGTAATTCTTGGTGAGAGGTTGTGGTTGAGAGAAGGGTGTTTTGTAGGGTCCTATAAGAACCTTAGATTTTGTATCAAGACCCTCAAGGAGAGACTCTTAGGGTAGTTTTCCCTTTATAAAGAGGAACTTGTGGGTTATGTTTCTTTATTCCAAAAGAATTTGAGTTGTAACCTAGCCTCTCCCAATCATATTAGTATTAGAGTGGACGAGATATAAATGGGGAGTGCATGTATAACAAAGAACTAGAGGTGGAAGTTGAGGCTGGAAAAATGCATCCTAAGAACATGTATCAAGAATCCATCAGGAAGATGATGGAAGAGATGCTTACATAAAAATAGAAGAGTTCAAGAGGTCTGGTGGTAAGGACAAAGATATTGATGGTGAGGGTGATGCAGATAAATAAGGTGAAGAGGAAGAAGCCCAAGAACCTACAAGGGACTTACCTGCAGACCAAAGGGCATTGGTTGATGCACTGAAGTCAGTAAGAGGTGATGGCACTAAGAAGAAACCAACCTATGGGAGTGGCCTAGATTCTGATGAAGTTATTGAATGGATGGAAGCCATGACTAACAACTTTGAAATGAATCAAGTGGAAAAGGGAGACCAAGTTAGGATTGCAAAAGGGAATTTTAAACATTCTGCACTAGCATGGTAGAACTTTGTTCAAGGAGAAAGAGTGAAAGAGGGTAGAAATATGATCTCATCTTGGGAGAAAATGAATTCAAAGGTTAAGGACCATTTCTACCTACAAGATATGAAGTAAAAATGTACAAAAAACTCCAAAACCTAAAGTAGAGGGATTTGGATGTCAGTGCATACACTGAAGAGTTTCAAAAGGTGATTCTTAGATGTAAGAAAAAAGAAGAGGAAGCCAAAAAAGTAGCTAGATATTTGAATGGATTGAGGTTGAATATCCAAGAAGAGATAAGTCTATGGGCTCCCAAGACAGTGAACAAATGTTTTCAAATGAATCTGAGAGTGGAGGAGAAGTTAAGGAGAAGGGGTGATCATAAAAATAGAGGCAAAGGTGGAAGAACCAATAGAGGAAGAGGCAAGGGACAAGGCCAAGGATCCCAACAGGAGTCTAGCCCTAGAGAGAAGATGGGGGACTCAAGTAGCAGAGGGGGCTACAAAGGTAGGGGTCAAATGGAGGAAGGTCCAATGGATTGGGTAGAGGATCCAAGTTATCTATAATGAAGTGCTACAATTGTTTCCAATTGGGGAATCCTTCTTATATGTGTCCATAGAAGGCTTCCACTTCTCAAAACCATGAAATGAGAGTAAATTATGTACATGAAGATTCTACTATTGTACATTCTCCCGAGGTGCAATTGGCATCAAAATCAATGAGAGAAAACTTTATGATCAGAAGGACATTGTTGAAGGAACTGTAACCACCTAGATTTGGTCTGCTTTGACAATAGACCCTATTTTCCCTAAGTGTGATCATACCCCCAATTATGACCAAATGACCCTGTTACTACTTGGCATAATTCATTCGAATCATATTTAAGCTCCTAAGTGATCTAATCACTAATTTACATTAATCACTTTAGCCAATCCAATCAATTCAATTCAATCAATTCAAATCATATCTGGCTAAGGTAATTAATTTAAAAGGAATTAATGAAATCCTATTTATACCTCATCACTTGCAAAATCAATCCCCTAGCCTAAATTGAGTCAATTTAGCTATAGTCCTAATTAATTATTACAAAGCAATCAAAAGCTTAAATGATTAATTAAATCCCTATTATTAAGTGAATATGTTATTACAACAATTCATTTTATTAATATTCCTTCAAACCTAACCAATCTCAACTACCCAACCATGAGTTCAAACTCATCCCAACCCCTTATCACATGCTAATTCTTCTTAATTAGATAAATTAACCCTAATTAGCTAATCCCCCCTCCACTCATTCTCTCTCCTCCCATCTCTATCTTCTTAATCACATGCCTTAAGCCCTAAACCTAATCCTAAGCTACCCTTAATGTTGTCACATTCCATTAAGGAATGATTAACAACTCCACCCACTTGAGAAAGTCAAGGAATCTCAAGATTCCTTTCCTCAAGTCCACCTTG
>MU223425.1:3332452-3364997 GCA_018584345.1 Thuja plicata
CTTCTCAAAACTCGCTCCTCTACCTCTTCCTCTTCTCCAGGATGAATGAATAATGACTAAAGACTTCCCCCACAACCCCTACTTATACCAATCTAAGCCATAGGTCAGACCTGAACATAAATTAAATGCAAACACATAAATTATATGCCACAAGTCGGCCAACAACAACAATTAAATGCCCAAAATTGATGTCTTAGTAAAATCGCGATATCTCCTAGCTCTAGATTAATTAGGACTCGTTCTTCAAACTGTAGGTAGAAATCTAGGCCCTCTTCAATCCCTAAAATTTTCATCCTCTAAATCTTTGTGGAAAATTACTTATATGGCCTGTAATAGGCACCAAGTTCCTAAGAAAGGCTGAGCTCCTCGCAGTCCATGCCAAGCAACCAAGACCATGCCGAGTTTCATTAAATACATAAAAACCAATTACCCAAGACCCAAGTAGGTCCAAACAACTCTACCAAACCCCTCACACATGAAAATAAGTCCACACAACTCCATAAAATCTCCCAAACATGCAGGATAGCCAACTACCCTGGGATGCTCCTGCATCAGGAAGTAATTCTCTGTCTTCCTCAATTATCTTCACCAGCTCAAGCCATTCTTTAGGATTATCACTAACCACTTTTTTGTCATCTTTATCAATTCTTTTTTATGACCTAAATGTACAATTTTTCACTTTGTATTGGACTTGAATGTGTAAATTTGAGTCTCTTTGTATTGTACCTTTGCCAATTCACCAATAGTGAAATATACATCCTATGAAATAGTGATGTCTTTACTATTTATCAACAAACAAAGTTTGCACCCTGCGAAATAGCGATGTCTTTGTTATTTCCCAACAAAAAAAATGCACTTCAAAAAATAGAGAAATGAATGTGATACGTACATGTGGTTTGGATTTTTTATTATAATTGTATGCATTACTTAGCCAACTAATAGGTACATGTGGACTGAAATGTAGATGGATCCAATGGTGAATATAGAATATGTAATTGTCACAGGTGAAGAAAATTCCATTGTTGGCACAGTCATTTTCGAAAAAGGTTGTGCACTTGATGACATGTATCATGAAATTGTGGATGATGAACTCATTTAATATCCATTCGATTTTATTAGTAGCCTTGGGCATCCTATAAATATGAAGAAAGAATAAAAAAGGAAAGCTACAACACAACTTATAGGCATTAAGAGGAAAAATTGCATAATGGATGTTGGAACGGTGGAGTCAAATATGGTGGAAAGTAGACCAAACCATCAAAAAAATAGAGAGATTGTGGAGAAAGGTATGCATAAACAACCAAGAGTTGGAGATATATTTGAGTCAGTGGAAAAAAGAATAGTTGTTGATCCTAATATATTGACATATTGGAATCAAAGAGTGAATAGTTTAATGGAAGAAGTTTTGGAGGAGAAATTTACTATGGAAGAATTATTGTGAAATTTGTGGAATTGATTATGGAACATGGCAAGTATCCATTCCAGTGTGAACAATTCATAGCTTTAAAAACAATCATATCAAAACAATGTCCCTTCAACGTGACATTTTAATGAAGGAAAATGGTGAAGATAATTCAAGTATCATAGAAAATAAGACAACATATACTAGCAATCAATTCGAGATTGATCAAGAAATTGAACTTCTAGATGATTTAACAAGACACAAGAGCCTAATTTGTTCAAGCTGGTGGAAGAAAAATTTGCAGACTATGAGGATAAGAAAAATGTAAGAGTGGAATGTACATGATGCAATAAATGGTTTTGTTTGGTCCCAAAAAGTGGTATTATTGTCAAATCTCTAAATGAACACATGAAATAAAAGAATTAAATCACTACTATAGATGAGGCTTCACATGATATAATTTATTTAAGGAGTGACACAGTTGGTAGATTGAATAAGCCTACAAATGACAAGGCCCAAAAAAGTTTGACAATGTTCTTGGCCTCATCATCACCATTTGTACTAAATAGGGGTTCTACAAGTGTGAATCCTTCTAGTTCAGGTATGTCAACTAGACAAGTTTAAATTTATTTTGAATATGATTTTTTAGAATGTGTACATTTTGTTTTATCATCTTCTTTAAGGTCATTCATCATAATTGATGTTGCAATGTTGGGGGTATTTTTATTCACATATAAATAAAAAATGGGGAGATATTAGACATAAAGGTTCTTAGAATAATAGTCCACAAGATAGCTGAGAGGGGGGGGGCGGGTGAATAAGTTGTAATATAGATTATTGAACTTTAAACTTTATAAACCAAATATGTATATGTAAATGATAACACAGTAAATGCCAACACCATAACACAATATTTGTTGTTGAGGAAACCCTGTTAAAGGTAAAACCCCGGTGGGAATTAACACCCACAAATAATATACTGAGAGTATAGTATCCCTGTTAAATATTTAGCCCTGTTAGGAGCTTGTTACAACATTAAAGTACATAGTCCCTATTAGGAGACAAACCCTATTAGGAGTCAAAATAAATAGTAGGCTCACTGCCTAGGCACACTTCCCTTAGAAGATTAAAGTAACCCTCAAGGATTCACAATCTGAACAAGGGTATATAGAAAATACACAATCCAGTGAACTATCTGATAGCAACTGTCTTTTCTTGGTCAGTTCCAATGAAGTACTCTTCTCATAAACTTTGCTCTACATCCAACACTCAAAAAAGCCTCAAAGATTTCACTTATTTTCCCTTTTTAATCTCTATCACACCTTTTCAAAAGAAAAGATCACTCATATATACCCTCTTACAATAATTCATTAGGTTGGCCAATTAAGCTTTCCTAATATACAAATAATCAATTAGGTCGGTCAATTAAGGCTTCCCAATATACAAATAATTATATAACCCCTTTCTAAGATATACATGATACCTATAACAAGTAAACATCAAATATAATCCATCACTTATACTTCTAGATCTATAATCCATGCTCATAATTCATTTTACACGCTACATGTCTGAAATCAGCCACCAAATCGGTCTTCTTTAGAATACACGCCACAGCTGATGTCACCAGTTATAAATAAAGAATAGAACTCAACCCATTATTCCAATATATGTTAGTTGTCCACCGGTAAGCTTGCTTCATCTGAAATATCTTTTCCAGAAAGATATACCCGAAACATAGAGACCTGTTCTATTCAGTATCACAGTTACAGTCCAGAAAGTAGTCTTCACCAAATCAACTGTAACATCCACAATATGAAATATAAATCCAAGAAACCTTAGGAGTAAGGTAAACACACATCATTATGAATAAATCCAACTTTGATCATTCTGAATCATGCGTACAACATCCCTACACTTCTTCCAGTCAAGTAACTAGTTTGTCCTCTCCACATAAACATATGTTGACATCAGTGACAAAAAATAAATATTAACAGCATGATCAGTACAAAAAACTGATATCATCCAACAAAGATCCTAATGGATGATCAACAAGATGAAAAATTATGGGTCATAGAGAAGCATACCAGGATAATGCTATGTTATGAGGGTAATGAATATCATATTGATGACACATATAGGCATATTCATTGCAAGAGGGCTTCTGAGATGGGGATCCTATTTGAATCATTGACATGTACAAATTTTGTAATATGATTCCAGAATACGATGAATTTAGGATGCATTTATATTGTAAATCAATGTGTGTCACTAAAATAAATGAGAGAGATACATGGAGAGGGAGAAGACTAGACTATTTAAATCAAAATGAACTTAGAATAGTTTCTTGGGTTTCAAATTCCATCCAATGATCAAAAATGCATTCTCTTTGGTGGAAAAGGACCATGGTTTCTATACTCTCTATCAGAATGAGATCCATAAAGGAGAATTTGTTTGAATCAACAGAAAGGAAGGATGTCCTTAGGTTTTGCAAGGATAGGTGTGAGACACATAGAAAAGGAAAATTGCAAGGTAAAGATGTAGTTTGGGATTTTCTCAAGCATATCTTTCACAACCTAATCCATTCAAAGAGAGAGAGAAGGTATAGTACATCCAATAAATCCCTTTATGAGATTATCAAGTTATGGGTAGATCCTAGATTACATATCTTATTATCTTGAATCTAGATGGTCCTTCAATTTCTATAACTTTGAGTCAAGTTATAAATTCATTGGCATACATCCTAGGGGAGCACGACTACATTTTTGAGGTAGTAGGAAAAGTGTATGCTTATTATAAAATAAAACATGGTATAGATGGCCCAATTCCCATGTACCTCACTGAAGATGAAATTGTTGTGAAAAAGTATTATAGGTGGGTAGAAAAAAGTGATACATTGGTTTTCTTTGTGGTAATAAATAAGAACATCAATATAAATCACATTTCTTGGTGATAGTTGGTGAGGGAGTTGTAGTTTATGATATCATAATAGATTATTTCAAGAAAAATGTTATTGGCCACTATGCACATGTTCTTATTGCAAACCCTTTACATGAAAAGATTCCTCATTTGGTTTTGGTTTCTCATCCAACACGCAATAGGTTCGATGCAAAATTTTATCATCGACAATGGAAAAATAGAATATTTTTTGTGGAAGAGACACATGGAAAATAATTTGGGACCTATTGTTAGTCATTCCTCAGATGGGGATAGTAGAAAAAGACAACTTATGTTGATGGAATATTATTCAGCAGAAGGTATTCTATATCAAATTCCTTGAGAAGGGTGGAGACAAAGTGGGTCATACAATGATTTCCATGTAATAGGACTGCATGACTAGGACTACATCCACAATGGTAAAAAGCTAGTGAATCCTTTATTTAGAGATCACCGAGATTTGATTTTATGAGAAGAGTTGATAAGTTTTAATCATTTTTAGGATGGTTTATAACACTTTTAAAGTGGATTATTACAAGCTTAAAAGTGAAGATATAGAGAGGATATATCGATATAATTGAGTTTCAACACAATGCATTGCTTCAAGGCATGTTTAGAGGTGTTTGAAAGAGATGAGAAGTACATATAGTGGAAGGGTAGAGAGGACACTAGACACAAAGACATATCTAACAATTGTTGTTGACTGCATTGACATATTTATGTCTCAGAGTTTGACTCTTTGGGAAAGAGTGCGAAATGATTCATGAGTTCATCATTTATTCACATTCTAGTTATGTTGGCTATGGAAATAATCTAATAATAATGCTAGCATAAATTTCATCTATAGAGAGGCATATCAATATGTGAAAATTTCTTGCCACTATGTAGTTTTTTTGTTGAGATTGTTTCGAGATCAATACTCTCACTTTCCATGTGTTTTTCACCTGACTGGGTCGGATGTATGTGAGAAATTCTTATGCAAAGTTGGCGGGATGGTTGGAGCAGAAAGGGCCTATGATTTACTAACTTGCATCACATTTTTGGAACCCCTAATAGAGTTTCAGAAGAAGAATCAAATCCCCAAGGAATTGATTTTAATAAATCTCATAAGAAGCAAGAAAGTATCTCGAATAGATTGGACCAAGAAAGGATAAATAATGTTAACATATTATTAGAATATGATTCAATATCTACAGATGATAAAATTATAAAAGCCCTAAAGATGGGATTGAAGGATGCACAAGACATTTTATCAACTCTTTGCATGCGACTAGAGAATCCCACACAATATTCTTAGTGGGTTAAACCATGGACAGAGGACCAAAATGATCCAAAATTCAAAGTTGTGGATGAAGTAGCTGATGAATCTCCACCAACTCAATCCAAATATGTATTCCAATCTCTTTCTTCAGTGGTACACAATCATGATGAATTGAAAATAATGGAAAGTGAGTGGAGGCATGATTTGGATGAAATTTTAGATTCTGTTGATAAAAATGTAAATAAAACTATAAAAAAATGTGGTTGACCTTGATGGTAAGGATATTTTCAAATTTTTTGGTTAGTTAGTTGAATGGAAATATAATGTCCAAAGATAGGATGACTAAAGTGAGGAGTGGGGTCTACTTTAGGAAAAATTAGAGGGCCTCACAAAGGGCGTTTCAATTAGCTTTGGTATTGGATCAGATTCTGGGGTGTTGTTTGAGAGAAATTCAATACCTCCCAAAAAAAATACTACAGGAAAAGATCTTTGTCAAAGTACAAGACAAGTTGTTTCTTGTAGAACCTGATACATTGGAAGGGTTCAAATAATACAAAGGAAGGATGGTAATAGGGTGTTTGATTACCACAATTGTTAGGCCCAAAAGGAGGCAAGAATAACTAGGAGGGGGGTGGTGAATCAGTTGTACACACATGATTATAAATTAATTCCAATTTAGCAACTTAGATCTAAAAAATAAACAGTAATGCAAGATCCACAAAAAATAACACAGACCACCAATATTTGTTAAGGGAAAACCCGAGTAGAAATCAAACCCACAAAATGAATGTACTCTACTAAAAGTACTGCCTTATTAAGAGAAAAAATGAAAACAAAGGTTGAACTAGTACCCATAGGCTTACAACCTAATCCGCAGTCTCACTGCCTAGAGCTCACTACTCACAATACAATCACATATATGCCCCTTAATCAGGTTCACCGATCTAACTTCAATGACAACATGGTGGACATATAGTCCATTACAACCGAACTGACAAATAACATATTCAATGCCAATACAATTCCAATGAAGTACAAAATCTTCCTTAAATACATAATACAAATATTATTAATTCTTCTTACAATCGCACATCTCTCTCTCATTCATCACAAAAATAGAATTATCTCTCATTTATATCGATTACAAAGAATAATCAACTATTAGGCAGACTAAGACCTATTATAATAAAAGATATAAAAACTATGCTCAATCTCCAAAGCCATCTAAATCAAGTCAACTAAGAATTATATAGGACCCAAATCTTCAACCATGAATATAATAATGTGTCATCAAAGCACATAAAGAATCACAACACATTACTCCATCAAGTCGACTAGGACCTAAATGAAGAAATGCCAACACACTACCAAAACAACAAATTTGATCACCTTAAATGATGTATCCCAAAAAAATGATCATCATACAATCCAAGAACACCAAAAAATAGAATGAATGCTATCGAGAACATTCGTATCATCTCATCTTCATCTCTGAACACCAAGAACACTAAAATACCAAACTCTATCACAAAAAATATAGCTTATCATACTCTAAATTATGAACAACACTAGATGTGAACACAATGATAAGGCACCATGTAACCACCAGTTTTATAACCTCTCAAACATCAAATCCAAGATGTACCGATCCAAATACTCATCCACTATACACATGAACACTATAACATCATCAACTAGCAACTCAATTATTTTTTACTCAAAGTGTCTTCCAAACTTCTGTGAACCTCTACAAACCATCTAAAGACACCTTTGAAAAATACCTCATGATCTCAACTCAAGATCTTCAACATAGCACTTGAACAACTAAAATATTCTTCACTGAACATACTGAATACATTGTTTGAAACATGAACTACTATGTTGACATCAATGATAAAACATTAATGTCATCACACCCAAGTACTAAACTCTAAGATGCTCAACATTATTCTAAAAATCTCCCCCTTTGGCATTTATGGAAACATGCAAAGTGAAAAAATGATCAATGAATAAAGACATTAATATATCCACCTGATCACTCTAAAATTATAGTCACAATATATCCACCTGATCACTCTGAATATCTAGCTACAACAAAATCTCTCCCAAGAATAATCACTTCTATTTTCCCTATTTTTCACACAATATCTCCTACTTTGACATCAATGGAAAAGGACCAAAGACATAAAAAAGAACTGAACTCACCTCAAAAAGGAAATAATAAGAAAACCATAATAACGATAAGATTTCTCCCCATAAGGAGAAGTCCCCAAACTCATCAATCCAGTGAATGATGTTCTAATAGATTTTCTGGACTGATGCCATCCTTAAAATCATTGGTTCTAATTAGGAGGGGCTATCACCCCAAGATTTTACTGGAGATACACAAATTTATCCTTCGGCAAGGGATTTGTAAAAATACCAGCAATATGTTTCTTATTAGACACAAATTCCAGTTTCCCTTCCTTTTCACTGACTTTATCCCTCAAAAAATGATACTTAATAGAAATATGCTTTATCTTTGAATGAGACACACGATTATTTGAGATATTTATAGCACTAGAGTTATCAAAGTAAATAACAATAGGTTCATGAATTCTTATCCTTATATCCTTCATCATTTGTTTCATCCAAACAATTTGATTACAGTTTATTGTAGCACCAACATACTCAACCTCAGTAGTATATTAAGAGATACAATCATACTTCTTACCAGCCCAAGAAACTAGTCTCTTACCCAAAAATAATGCACCTCCACTAGTTCTTTTCCTATCATCTATATTACCTTCCCAATCAGCATTAGTGTATGCACATAGAGTAAATTCATCATCTTTTTCATACCATAATCCATAGTCAAATATACACTTCAAGTATGTGAAATTCTCTTGACTACAACCATATGCGATTCCTTTGGTTCAACTTGAAATCTTGCAGCAATTCCAAAAACATTTGATATGTCTGGTTTAGAATGAGTTAGATATTGCAATCCTCTAATTATAGATCTGTATAATGTCTTATTATAACAAGGGGAATCATCATCCTTAGTTAACTTGCAACCAGTAACCATAGGAATTCCTACTGGTTTTGAATCTTCCATACCAAATTTCTTTATCAATTCTCTAACATAATTGGAATGTGTGATAAAAATTCCTTTATCCAACTGTGTAATTTGCAATCCAAGAAATAATTTTATCTCACCTATCCTAGACATCTCAAATTATTTTTTCATTTCATCAGGAAAACTCTACTCAACTCGTTGTTACCACCTACTATAATATCATCAATAAATACTTCAGCAATCAATATATCATCATCAATTATTCTAAAATATACGTTAATATCTGCAATACCCTTTCTGAAACCAGTCTTTGTCAAATACCTGTCCAATCTGACATACCAGGTTCTAAAATATTTCTTTAATCCATATAAATCTTTCTGTAATTTACAAACCATATCTCCTTCCTCGGTTATAGTAAAACCATCAGGTTGCTCAGTATAAACAGCTTCCTCTAGTTCACCATTTAAGAACACAGACATAACATCCATCGCATAGACTTTAAATTTTCTGTAAGCTGCATATGCAAGAAGTAATGTAACAGATTCAATTCTAGCTATAGGAGAAAAGGTCTTTGTAAAGTCAATTCCTTCCATCTATGAATATCCTTTGCATACCAATCTTTCTTTTTTCTGAATAACTTTACCATCTTCATTTATCTTGTTTCTAAATACCCATGATTTAGTACCGATCATATATTTTTTTAATAGGTCTGGGAAAAAGAATCCAAGTCTTGTTCTTCTCAATCTAATCAATTTCTTCTCTCATTGATTTCATCCAACTCTCATCATTACATGCATTATTTATATCTTTAGGCTCAAATTCAAATAACAAACATGTTTCATCCCTATCAATTCTTCCTCTAGTTTTAACACCTCTATTTTTATCACCAATAATACCATCTTCAGAATGATTAATCCTTACATACCATGGATTTTTTGGTATAGGTTGTGTAGCTGACACTTCGGTGTCAATATCCACTTCATTTTCCACAGGTTCTTTCTGTGCTTCCGATCCACTGATTCCGATTTTGCATTTCCATAATCTGATTGTCTTCTTCATCTATGTCATACCAGATAGTTCTTTCCGATCTCTACACATTCTCATGAACTCTGACATTTTCACTTTCAACAATCTTCTTTAGTCTGTAGTTATAGCATTTAAATACTTTTCTCTTTGTATAATACTTAAGAATTATTCCTTCATCACTTCTAGGATCAAACTTTCCTATATTTCCATCTCTCTTAATGTAGCATTTACTTCCAAAATTTCTAAAGTATTTCACTTTAGGAACATGACCATACCATAGTTCATAAGGAGTCTTACCAGTTCCCTTCTGAATATGTCCTTGGTTCAAAGTATATACTATGGTGCACATTGCTTCTCTCTAGTAGATCTACAGAATGTTTCCTTCAATCATCATTGTTCTAGCTGTGTCTAGGATAGTCCTTTTCCTTCATTCTACAACACCATTCTGATGTGGGGTTTGTAGAGAAAAAATTTGTCCCTTTATCCCATGATCTTCCACAAAATGCATAAAAATCACTATATATAAATTTTCCACCTCTGTCCAATCTTAGGAACTTTAATCTTTTTCTAGATTATGTTTCTACCAGTATCTTGAATATCTAAAATTTATGAAAAGCTTATGATTTCTCTTTCAAAAATGTAACCCACATCATCCTTGAATAGTCATAAATAATTAGCATAAAATATCTATCACCATAATAGCTTCTTGTCTTAGTAGGACCACATAGATCTGTATATACAAAATCCAACACTCCATTTGAAGAGTATTTCTTACTCTTAAAAGTAGATCTAGTCAGTTTACCCAATTGACATTCTTTGCATATGTTGTTAGGATTCATAAGTTTAGGAAAATATCTTACAACATTAGTAGATCTAACTCTAACTATATTATCAAAATTCATATGAAAAAATCTTCTATACCATAACAAACTATCATCAATCTTAGCAATCAAACATTTATACCCAAAAAATTTCAAATGAAATATATTACCAGCGGTTTGTGTACCTGATGCAATAAGCTTTCATGTAATTCCAATGTTCTTGCAGATTCCATCCATGAATTCTAATGTGTAACCTTTATCCAATTGCTATCCAACACTCAACAAATTATGACTTAAACCTTCAACATACAATACATCATTAATAATGTTTTTACCATCAAGATTAATAGATCCTTTTCCTTTCATTAGACAGGGAGCATTTTTACTGAATCTAACAATACCACCATCATAATCCTCAAGCTTCAGAAACTTATCCTTATCACCAGTCATATGATGTGAGCATCCACTATCAATGAATCATTCATTTCTTTTAACAACTCATGAAACCAATGCTTTTCCACATTAGGTTTATCTTCTTTAATAGCAATAAACACCATTTCTTCCTCATTAGAAATAGACTCAACATCAGTCACACCTTCTTTAGAAACATAAAATTTTATGACCCTTAGAATGATATTTCTTATATTTTTCTCTAAAATCCTTGGATTTGTTTTTCAAAAATATAGATGCAATATGAACAATCTTATTACAAATGAAGAATTTAAAAGGTAACTTTCCTTTATACTTATTGAAACCCTTAGGTAGTCTTCTTGCAATCAAATCTTCAAGTTCATCAATCTTCCTCTCTTCCTCCATGGTCACTTTCCAACCTTTAGCATAGCATTTGAATTTATTCTTTGTAGATATTTCTCCCTGGTCATACTTAGTCACACTGGCTTTAAATGTAGTCTCAACCTCCAAAAGTTCCTTACTAAGTGTAGGCATCTCATAGGAATGGAGTCTTCCTCCCAAACCTTCTCTTGAAATGTCTCTTATAGTTCCCAATTCATCAATAGAAGCAACTTTATTTTTGTAACATGCGAGCAAAGATCTTAGATTCTTGTCTACAACTTCATTGTCTATCAAGGTACCACCAACACATGTGATTGCACAAACTAGATCATTTAACCTATGGAAATATACTAAGGCAGTTTCTCCTTCACTCATCTTCATATCTTCATATTTTATTTTTAATCCCTACAACTTAGCTTTCTTAACATATGTATCACCTTCATAAATAGTTTCTAATTTTTTCCATACCTCATGTGAAGTCCTTAGTCCATAAATGTGAGAATATTCTAAGTCAGATAAGGCACTGACCAAGGTCTCCCTTGCTAACATGTTCTCTTTGAATTTCTTCTTTTCATCTGTAGAAGCATTTGTTAGGTCATTAAGAATAACCTAAGAATTCTTAGTGATCTGCCAGTTTTCATCTTTTTGTCCACATGTATAACAGGTAGGTAGTCTTCTAATACTTCTGAATAAGAAAGTTATTTCCATCAAACTTCAGACTCTCTTCTCATATGGTTTGCATGACATATCTCCTAAAAGTGGTCAAGCTTCAAAAGGACTCAACTCTGATATCAATTGTCAAGGAGGCAAGAACAACTAAGAGGGGGGGTGAATTAGTTATACACACCTAATAATAAATTAATTCCACTTTAGCCAATTAGATATGAAAGATAATTAGTAATGATAGACCCACTAAAATAACACAGAACACCAAGATTCATTCTCGAGGAAACCCAGTTAAATGAAAACTCTTGTGTGAATCAAACAAAGAAGATGAATGTAATCTTCTAAAAAGTATTGCCCTGTTAAGAGAAAAATAGAGAATAAAGCATGCCATATCATCCACAGGCTTAAAAACCAATTTGCAAGCTTACTTCCTAGAGCTCACTGCTCACAATACAATCAAATATCTAGCCCTCAATTGGGTTCACCGATCTAACTTCAATTACAATAGGGTGGACATATAGTCTATTACAACCGAATTGACAAATAACATCTTCAATGCCAATATAGTTCCAATGTACAAACTCTACCTTAAATGCAGAATACAAATATCAGTAATTCTTCTTACAATCAAACATCTCTCTCTCATTCATCACAAACATGGAATGATCTCTCATTTATATCGATTACAAATAATAATCAACTACTAGGTCAGCTAAGACCTATTACAATAAAAGATATAAACATTATGCTCAATCTCCAAAGAGATCCAAATAAGGTTGAATAAGACTTAGATAGGACCCAAATATTCAACCATGAACACAATAACGTGTCATCAAAGCAGCATCGATAATCACAACATGTTACTCCATTAAGTCAGCTAGGACCTAAATGAAGAAACACCAACACACTACCAAAACATAAAATCTGGTCACCTCAAATGATGTAGTCCAGCAACATGATCATCATATGGTCCAAGAATACTAACAAGAAGCATGAATACTATCCACAACATTCATATCATCTCATCTTCATATTTGATCAACAAAAACACTAAAATACCAAACTTTGTCACAACAAAAGAAGCTTTTCATACTCTGAATCATGAACACACACTAGCTGTGAACACAACGATAAGAACCATGTAACCAATAGCTTTGCAACCTTTGAAACATCAAATCCAAGATGTATAGATACAAAAAAGCATCCATTGTACATAGGAACACTGTAACAACAACAAAAACCAACAACCAATCATTCGTCACTCAAATTATCATCCAAACTTCTGTGAACCTTTGTAGACCATCTATAGAAACCTCTGACTAATACCTCGTGATCGCAACTCAAGATCTTCAATATAGCACCTAAAAAACTAAAATCTTCTTCACTGAACATACTGAACATACTATCTAAAACAAAAAATAGTATGTTGACATTAATGACAAAACATTGATTTCAGCACACCCAAGTACCAAACTCTGACATGCTCAACAATCTTCAAACAATAATGATATTGACCTTTTGAATAGGATAGAAGGCATCAAGCTTCAATTATGTTGGTATAATAGAATAAAAGGGAAATGCCTGTACAAGTATGATTTGACAGATCATGTTTTTTTAGAACTTGAATCTGTCATAGAAACAACCTACTTATCTTACAATTCTAGTAACGATAGATATAAATTAGAAGGAAGAGATAAAAAAAAAATTCCAAATTTTGTTTAAAATTTGAAAAAGGTGTATTTTAAAAATATTTTACTTCCATCTTCCTTATGTATTCCCATATGTTACATTGTTTAAAAATATTTGTTATCAAATCTAACATTGGTTTTATACTTTTTGGTATCAGGTGCAATAAATAGTCTGTATGGTGAATTTTGGGGATAAGTCAACCAATTTTTTGCTACCTAATTCTTAGTGTAAGTTTATTTTACTCACCATTCATATTTTGTAGTGAAATGAAGTTGGATAAAAGATAAAATATGTTCTAAACAAAATTTTAATACAAATTTGGGTCTCACATGGCGATCCAAATGTGTAGGTACATGGGTATGTCATTAATGATGTCAATGAGATCGAAGCCAAATCTAAAGGTGCTAGATGGTCATCTATCGAAAAAATTGGTACTGTGGAAGATGGATAGCTTTCGTTCAACACTAGTGATGCTATTGCACAAATGATAATGGTGTACTCTATAAAATTTACATTTGCATGCATTTAAAATAAGGGAAATTCCCTCTATGAACTTGAATGAGAATTTATTTTTGCATGTATATTAAATTAAGGTAATGCCCTCTATGTATTCAAAATTAGGGCAATGCACATTACAAATTGATTGTTGGTTTCAAATGATTCTTGATATTCAAATTGCTAGGACAGTTAATAATTTTTTAGATATTCATTGTGTCATCATTGAGCCCCCTTTTCAATAAAGTTTAGATCTTATCTTGTTTTGAATTCATCTTTGCAAGTTTTGATTGCAATGTATATTGTTTTCTCAATAGCTCTCTTTCAAGGATGGAGTTAAATGCTTTGTATAAACAATAGTGGTTGAAGTATGTGATGTGGATGTCTAAGTAGAGTTTCATGTTAGTATGAGAGGTGTTGACACAACTATCTTATATATATATCCTAAAGCCAGTTTACTACAATTAGTCACAACAATCAGTCTAATTGAATTTAACTATGAAAATCCCACACAATTTCTTCATATGTTGATTTAGAGATGAAATTATCTACCTTAGATAATAATAATAGAGGAAATTTTTGAAATGAAAAATCCACAAGACATCTAGAACAAGAGAATTGGCTTTGTAATACTTCAAAAATATATAGTCTTATAATTGATGATAATGATTCTACCCCCCTTAAAATATGGTCTTGGTTTATCCTTTATACAAAATGAGGACAAGAAACAATCTTCAGACCATTTACAATTGCACATTTGCAGAACTATAACTCACATTATAATAACTTAAGATTATACTAGAGAATATTAAGTTAACATATCAAAGAGATAACTAAATGCCTTTAGAAAATAAATAAACATCACACCTGAAATGAGGAAGTAATGACCCCAGGGTCCGATTCATCACTTGATCCTTTTCTAGTTTTCTCTTCTTCTTCAAGTACGTGTTTCTTCTTATGGGAGGGAATCCTGATAGGCCTAAAGTACTCCTCTACCCATTCTGAGATCTGAACATGAGTAGGCCATTAGTAGTGGAGAATATCTGGCATGCTACGCAAATGGTCTTTCCATTTTTATCTAGTGATTACTCTAACCTTGACCAAAAACTTTGAGAATCTATTCTCTAACACCACAAATCTATCTAGAAACATGTTGAAAACTTTAACACTGAAATCTCTATCTTCCTTCAAATGATAAATGATCCTTTGAACCATGTCCTTGTATTCTATCTTCAATTATTCCATGTTCTTGACAGGACCCTCTTTATCCACAAATTTAGGAATCAACCAATGTTTGATGGTATGGAAGGAGGATATTTTCTCTTTTATTCTCTCATCTTCCCATTCTATGTAATTTATTTCCTTCATAATGGCATTAATCATTCCCTTTGTTTCCTTTATCTCACTAGGTACTTTTGGATCCCTCTTAGTAACCTCACAAATTTTGATAACATCATAATGGGAGGGCTTCCACCTCCTGGAAATCTCTTGTAGTTGTGGCTTGTGTTTACCAAATTTTGTCAACATGTCCAATAGATTATGGTAATCATCATATACCTCCTAACATTTGTTGATTACTAAATCAACCCTGTATGTCAGTACCTACTCCAAAGAATTCAATACCTATTAAGGAATTTCCTGTAAAAACATCTCATTTTTACTTCTATATATTGGTTATTTTCCTCTTCACACTTATTTATTCTTTCTTTTGATACTTCTTCATCCTTTACATCAATCGATGTAGAACAGGCATCGTTATGTAGTACCAGATTTTTTCTTTGTTTATTACTTTTTAATCCTTTTAACTCCTTTCCTAAGGTAGAATTTTCAAGGTACATCTCATTGATAACCTTGTGCATCTCCATCTTAATTGACTGAGCTTTCTCTATTTTCTCTTGTATGTGTTTGACCTGGTCTTTATTAAACATTGCCCTATGCATCAATTTTGTAGCTAATACCAAGGGAGACATGTTTTCCATTGTTTTTACTACTATCATCCCATCATTTCCTCTCACAATTTCAAGTAGTTTGGGCTTATGAGGGCCCTTGAAGCTCACCCATATGGACAAAACTTCATTCTTTGGATTATATGCTGACCTAGTTATCTTTTCATTAGTATAAACCTCAGCAGTGAATGTAGGATCTTCTTGTTTTCTAACCTGGTCTAGTATGAATAAATGTTTAAGAGTCAGCCTTGGAACAATCATCATATCAAGTTTTTGCACCATCTCTCTAGCCTCTTCCAAGGTAAAATTTATCTCATTGAGTTTTAAATATTTGGGTGTTTTCTCAATGACCTCCTCATGTTTAGATTCTTCACCCCCCATTAAATTTATTTGTTTTTTTCTCTTTGAAGTCCTTCATTTTCATTTGAATCCAAAAATATTTGAATTCCACATTTTTGATAAATTCATCATCTTCAATAAACCTGGCTGATATGGCTTCCCTTTCATCCATAAAATCAATAGGTTCTTCTTCTTCGTGAAGCTGGGCCTTATAACCATGAACCTCTTCTCAAAATACTAATGGAGAAATAGACATATCCACTTCTTCATCATTACCAAGTACTTTCAGTGCACTAGCAGCCTCTTCAGTGTCTTTGTCCCCCTCTGAATCAACATAAGGTACAATGGGTACCACTTCATCTTGTTTCTGTTTCTTAGGAGGAGGAGAGCTTAGAGAATTCATTGAATCTGAGTCACAAATAATCAATTTTCTATGCGTTTTAGGAGGATCATGCTTAACCTCTTGTAGTACATTGCTTGTAAATTTTTCATATAGCTTCTTAAAATCTCTCAAGAACAAATCCATGCTTATTATTTCATGGGTTTGATCATGATGAATCATGGTTGTCCCTTCTTCTATATGTCCTCTTCTAATTTCTTCAATATATTCCACTTTTTCCACTTTTGCATAACATCTTGAGGGTTCACGCAATTTCGGGCACTATCTTCAATCATGTCAATTTGATGTTTAATTTCTTTTATGAAAGAATTAATATATCCCTCAGGGTCATAGACCCTTTCATTTCCATCCTTCAAATGGCATGCTCCTTTTAAATAACTTTGAACCTATTCAAGAGAACCAGAACCAATAGACAATCCTACATATCTGATTATATGGGGCATAAAAGTCCCCTTCTTTCTTGGTCCATTTACCTCCTTTTCAAACCACATTACTTTCCAGATGAATTCTAAAAAATAAACTCTCACAAATAAAGAATGGTAATTTGTGGGGGGCTTTCTTGCATCCATAAACCCTAATAAGAGTGTGATCATTCTTGAAAATCCAATCATAAAAATTGTGGGTGTGACCCTTCTCTGGGTTATATTCCAACAGTCTTAATACTACCCTTATCTTAAGACGAGGCCTTTCAATATGAACCCCAAGTGCCCTAAATATCCACACAACAAAGGAATCATGAAAAGTCTTGTAATCACAATCTTTGTTGTTCTTTTCCCATACCCGATACCATAACTAAACAGGGAGTCTACTTCCTTGACTATACATGATGATTAGCTTCATACTATGTCTAAATTTTTTTATGTTTTGGAACAGTATTAGATGACACAACATCGAATAATTTTTAAAATTTCTACTAGTATTCAAGTAGACCATCTAGTTGTGCAGAATTCTCTCAATCTCACCGAAAATGTCAAATTCCAGGTTAATTTTGGGGTTTTGGATCCTCATGGACATATACATTTAGTCAACTAGCATTTTACTTCTATGATCATCATCATAGAACTAGCACCAATTGTGATACATTTTTTGAAAAAAACCCATAAATTCTAGTGTAGGAAATGGATCCTTATCGTTTACCACCATTGGTCGGTTATCCTTGCCTCTTTTTCATGAAATAGGCTACCTCTTGCAGTCCAAAAATTCTCACCATCCTCTCATAATCTACTGGATATTGTTCCCTATCAATCTTGGTAAGTGCTTTCTTATTCAAGCCAAAACACTCTACACTACATGATTTTGAGATGACCAAAATTGGGTTCACATCTATCCCTCTGACTGTTATGGTTTCTCATTTATAATTATGGGCCAAGGCGTCAATAAGTTCTATGTCTAAAAACATATTTGGCACTATAAATTTTGCTAAGTCAAGCCTACAAGGATTGGACCGAGGCACCTTCTCATCTCTATTATCATAAAAATACAAAAAAATGGGACCAGCAGTGTGAGTGATGTTAGCATCTTTACATTCCCCCTAGGCATCCTGAAATATGACCTTAGTTCCACTATCTACAAACCCTAGAAATGCATCTAGAAGGGCTTTCTACAAAGGGACCTTGTGTTGTTCATCTTTCCCTACACACTCCTTCTTGTTCCTAGGCATTTTGAAATAAAATTTGAGTAGAGGATGAACTTACTTGTTTAATTATGTTTTGTAATGCCAAACTCCTTACAACTTCTTACGACTCCTTCTGCATCAACACTACTTTCACATTCGCACTTCCTTAAAGATCAATTGGTAATTTTATTATGATTAAAATCGTGTGCCGACTCTTTTAATTCGATCTCATAGGAATTTAATTCTCCTTGTGCCTATGCATGCGTGCACTAGAAGCTCCACAAGGTGATTATCGTTTCACTTTAATAACAATGACGTTATGTCGCACATATAATTTATTCATCTTCACAAACTGGTGACCTTTTCACCAATTCACAAGTGGTAGTTAATGTCCCTCGTGAAATAGTATTGGATTCACTATTTCACAACCTTCAATTTTTGCCTTTGCGAAATGATGACATTTTCACTATTTCGCAACATTTATTTTTTGCTCCTGCCAAACAACGACAGTTTTGCTATTTTGCAGCCTTTGTTTTTTGTCCTTGAAAAACAATGATAGGTTTGCTATTTTTCAGCCTTCATTTTTGGTCCTTGTGAAACAACGAAGAATAAACAATCCAAGATCCTTTTGATAGTATATTTCATTTTGATGATATTTTCATGTTTCTACAATATCAATAAAACTCACTTGCGAAATAGAGATATTTCGCTATATCGCAACCCTCTTTTTGAATTTATAAATCGATAACAATGATTTTAATATAGATAGAAATATAAACAGGTATGAAAAATTCTAAGGAAAAAATTGATACATATAATATCTGGCCAAAAATAGGGGGTTTAAATTCAGGTTGTGTATTGGGAGGGGGTGACAAGAAAGGAGTATAGGGCAATATTCAAAATAGGGGCCTGGGGGATTCTTTAGTATGCCATGAATGCACGTGCTATAACCCAGGTTCATTAAGTGAAGCCCCCATGGAATCAATTCACCAAGTATCCAAACTATAAATAATTATGGCGATAAAGCCTATAGTTCCATACAGGATTTTTCAAGCCCATTTCCCAAATTTTGATTTTAGAATAATTAAGTTTGGAAGGAACCTATTAACCCACACATTGACATGAGCCCTATTAAAAATTAATCATTTTTTTTGTTTTGTGAATTTTCCTACTAGGAGGCATTGTCTACAATAATTTTCAATACCGATGAACACATGTTCACCCTATAGTTTAAATTGTAAGCCAAGGAGTCTAATCTAGACAGGAGCTACAACACAAAGATTGATTAGGGGGTAAAAATTGGGTTTCCAATTGTATAGGGACAAGTTACATTTCCCCAAAAACTATGGACCTTCTATCAAAACCATGTTTGCTTCCTCAAAAGAAGAGAATAAAAAAAAGTAAGAGACCTTCCACTATAACACTAGCCACAACATTACCTTTCAATTTCCACATAGTTTTACTTTATTTCCTTACTACATCAATATTTGGTCAGGTTTAATATAATGTAACATGTTATTTAATGCATTTAAAAATAGTAAGAGTTTAAGAAAAACTAGAGAAATTAAATAAATTATAAGGAAAGATATTAAAATTGATGCAAACCAAGATTTTGGAATTCCCATGTAATTGTATAGTTTTATGCCAAGCTATCCATAAGTTCAAATTTTCACTTTGATTTATATTAACAAAAATCTATGATTATTATGCAACTTGGTAGTTTCTACAAAACTACATCAGATCCTTAAATTTCTAGAAAACTATGAGTTAATGAGTATAGAGATTTTTAGACTGGTCTTTTAGTTTGGCAAGATAAACTGAAAAACTTAAAAGTTTGTGAATATGAAATCAATAAAAGAGAGTATTCGTGTGGTTTATAGTTGCTAAAGAATGATGTAAAAAGCTTGAAAATTCTCCAATTTATAACAAATAAGATAAGTTTTGCACTAAGGCCTAAGTTTCTAGTTATTACAAGGCTACTTCAACACCTGAAATCTCAAGAATCACTTGAATGTCAATAATCTTAAATTTTAAGGAAACAACAACACATTGCCAATTCTTTTTCTTGTAAAACATTGATAAATTATTTTTAGTTTCAAGAACAAGGAAGTTTTTGGATTTGTGGTGAGCCTAGTTAAAGACCACATCATCACTCTTTGTGAACTTACTTATCAACCAAAAGAATGACGATTTCATCGAAGTTTGTAGTTATTAAAAGACTATTTGAAAATATTAAAACTGTAAGAATTACTTCAACATTAGGAATTTTAGGGAATTGTAATACTCCTATAAATGTCTTGTAAATAATTAAACCCATGCACAATGTCAAAAAGACTCTAGCAAGGTGATAGAAATGGAAAGGTATGCACATGACAAAATATTTAAATTGATGTATGAGAATTTTGAAAGAAAAGCTAAAGAATTTATTAAAGATTAATTGATTTGGTAGCTACATTAATATGGATTAATTTTAGTGATCTACATAAATTGAATTGGTAGCTACATTATTACCTTCTAACACATTTGACTCTCTATTTCAACTACAATCGTGCATGATAGCAAAAAAACTTATCACCTTGTAAGTAGTTAATTCCCAATGTAATGTTAATAACACACTCCTGCATGATGTCAATAAAGAAAAAACATACACATAAGAAATAATCTACCATAGTAGTTGTAACTTAATGTTAACTGATGTAGTAGCTACTATAATACAAATTACATTTTTATTGTATTCTAATTTTGATATGAAAATTGAAATATCAACTAATACTATAATACATTAGACCCTATGTCTCATTGCTTTACTTAAACTGCAATCACATCATTGCAAAAGCATTTATCACCTTGTAGGTATTTCATTGCCGATGTAATGTCAATAAGAAACTATGACATGACTGTGGGAAAAGAAAAACATGCTTACAACAAAGGATTTAAGATAGCGTGTAGGAAATTTTGTAAGAAAAGTCTAAGATGTTACTTAATGTGTAATGTCAACAAGAAACTATGGCATGATGACAAGAAAGGAAAAACGTTCTCACAGCAAAGTATTGAAACTAACATAGTAGGATTTTGTAGGCAAAGTCAAAGAGGTTACTTAATGTTTCTTGACTTTGTAGCTACTGTAATACAAATTGTATTTATCCATGTGTGTTAGTTGATATGAAAATCGTGTTATCACCTAATACTATATTTGACCCTCTATTTTGTTGTTTTATTCATGAAAATTGAGTTGAGGCACTGAGAATGTGAGGATTGCAAGTGCATATTCAACTAGAGAATATCTGAAACTCCAAAATTGTAAGAATCACTTAAAAAGACTAATAAAATAGACTTTAAGGGAACAATAACACTCACAAATGCATTTGCCTACTAAGCTTTCAAATAGATACTTAAACCTTAACACGACGATCACATTAAACTCTTCCAAGAGAAAATAAAATAAAAAAGTATGCATGCACGTTTAAATATTTTAACTAATATAGAATTATTGCAAACAAATATTCAATTAAAAAACTCCAACACTAAAAGATCTCAATAGACACCAATTATATAACCCAAAAGGAAAAAAAAATTACCACATTAAAAAAAACCTTAAACTAACAAATTATTGTGTACAAATAGTTCCCATAATAATAGAGACTTAAAGGAGATAGACCAATATCTTACCAAACATACAAGAAGCTCTAATGGTGAAGATGAAGATGCTCTAATGGTGAAGATGAAGATGCTCTCTTGGTTGCTTAATATTGTGCATCCTACTTATCTTTTACTTGCCTGTGAAACGTATAGAAATGTTCACAAAGTGTGAAAGCATTAGAGAGTAATATTTTCAAAGGAAGGATGAATTTTAAAGACTATAATATATGCAGCTCATACATGATGCACTCTACCAACTTGTAACTAGTATTCATGGGCATTTTGAAAATTATTATTATTATTATTTAATTATCTTTTTGTAGCATCATCTTTTAAGAGTTACATTTAAATTATTTTGACTCCATTATTGTAGAGGCCTCAGTCTTGTGATAGGCCCATTCAATGTTCAAAGAACTTATGTGATAAGTAAAATCAAAGTCCCAAGGTTATAAACCAGAGACACATAAAATCATAGGAATCACAGAAAACTATCTTTCATAAATACATGGCACGTATATTTATAAATACATGGCACGTGTTTTAATGAAGATAACTTTGTTGAGTTTTAATTGTAAGAAATTATTTGTTGGTATTAATTTAATTAAGTTTTTTCCTATTTGCATTATGTCTGATATCTTGGTTCATGTTATTCTATGCACTTTTGAGAGCTTCTGAATATGAGGTGAATTTATATGTAATAATTATTTGTTATATGTAATGTAGATTATATATAAAGTTATTATTGATTGTTTGATAATTGAAGTATTTAATGTTTATGTATGATCATTTTAATATAAGTTAGTTATAGAGAATTTTCTATTTGCAACATATATTAGGTCTGACATCTTAGTTTAGGTTATTCTATGTGTTTTTAGAGCTTCAAGGACAATGGATATATAATATAATTATTTATCACATGTAATGTTAGACTATACATAAAGTTATATTTTATTGTTTGACCATTGAAGCATTTAATGTTTATGTACAATTATTTTAATTTAAGTTAGTTATGAGATAGCTACAAGTTAGTGATGACTTGTAACTACCCAAATTCATTAGCAATACGGATCTATTAACAAGAATAAAATTCTGAGACAACTTTTATATTTATGAAGACGTGACTTCTTTTGCAATAATAGTGTCACGACTCGACCTATGAGACTCCTACTTTTTAGGAATACCAAGCGATGTCGTTATGCCCCCTGGGTTTAGACTTGTTAGTCGATATTTTTTTGATGAATAGTGCCTTTCCTAATAAGTTAATATAAAAGTTACATATTCACAAAAAAGGGGTCGGGGGACATAAAAGTCACCCCGCGAGAGTTTCGCATGGTACACAGCCGGACACAGAAACTATAAACTATTCATAAAAAAAAAAATATAAATCCTTTAGGCTGCAAGAGCAGTGCCAGCTGAAGGAGGCTCTTTGTCATCAGAACCTTAGGAATCCCTGGGATTTACTAGAGGGTCAAGAACCGACCAGCCATCAGCAGCATCATCTTTTTATTTTTCTTTCTCCTCTGCCCAAGGTGGAGAAATAGCCAGAGCCAGGCAGGGGAAGGACCACTTGGAAGAAGGGCCACCATGAACATCAGGAGCATCAGGAGGGGCAGACATAACCAGAGCCAGAGACCAGCTAGAGGTGCGGTGAGGAGGAGAAGTTGAGCGGCGCCGCCACCCATCAACACCACCCCTAGGAGAGTGGTGGCAGGGATCCTACGATCACGGAGTGCGGGAGCGGCGAGCCAAAGACTTGCGGACATAGTGGTGACCCCTGGGTGGAGTACAATCCATAAAAATTGAATCAGGAGGAACCTGGGAAACCATACATGGAGCATTGCCCCAATGATTGAGTAGCTCCTGAAGGTGGGACACCTCCAGAGCCACTTTATTTGCTTGCACTTGAATCTGCATCATCACATTGTTACATATACAAGCTTTATTATACAAAGCAACATTTATATCAAGAAAGTTGTGAATGAAAAGAACAGCATTCCTATCTTTCCATAAAGTGAACAAAATCTCCATCCTGAAATTATGCCAAATCTAGGTAAACTTGGAAGGAAGACTCAGAGAGTCTCCCAAGACAATCATATGCCAAGAGAAGGACTCGGGCTAGAATGGTTTAAAAAAATCATGATTCCACTACCTATACTATTGAGCTCTCCTACATAACCAAAAAATGTTCAAAAATGACTCAGGGTTCACACAAAAGGGACACAGAGGGCCCAAAGGAAGACCTTGGCAGAGCAAACACCAAGAAAAGAGATCCATCTTGGGCTCAGTAATAGCAAACCAAATGATCTAGAAATGAGAGCTCCAGTGGTGAGGAGAAGAGTGCAAATGCCATCTCTAGTTGAGAATGTCCACCATGAGCAGATGCGGAGACAATCATCTATTACTCATCTTCGGCTTGTAGTTGCTGAAGGGAGTGGCAGGGTACCATTTCCAGTATTTTCACCAAGGTCAAATAGAATGAATACCCATATTATGAAGCAAATGATCTACAATGGCAGAAACCAATAGATCAAAAGTTTGACGATCTGGACGAGCCAGACAGAACTAGACTTGCATATCTTCCCAAGAGAGGAGGCTCATAGTGGCCCTAGAAAAAATGCAGAGCACTGGCACCTTGAGTCTTAGCTAGAGGAATACCCTGAATGGAGAAGAACGGAGACCACCAAAGGTTATGTTTATTCAAAGAAAGCCCACTACGAAAGTCATTCCCATCCCAACAAAGCCAAGCTTTGATAGCTTACCAGGGCTTCCATATCCTCTTAATCATAAAGGTGCCTTGGATATGCACAGGTTCATGCATAATGAGAAGATTTTGAAGGCCAATTATCTTCCAGGTTGACTTGTGAACATGATAGCCTGAAGAAATACAATTCTTGACAAGGATTTTCCGAGCTTCATCACCTGTGAGAGCATGGATAATCCATTTAGCACACATAGTGATCCCTCATTTCTGAGTAGAGAGAAAAATGAGGCCACCAGACTCTCTGGGAAGACATCAAATATCCCAAGCAACTCTATGGAACCCATGACCGTTGGCTCCTGAAGCCCAGAGGAAATCTTTGAGAAGGCACTCCAGCTTAAGGCAAGAGGCTTTAGAAGGAGCCCAACATGAATAATAATAAACATGAGTAGTAGCCAAAACCTTAGAACAAATCTTAAATTTCCCCGCAAGAGAGAGAGGTTTAGAAATCCAATATTGTAGCTTCTTTTCAGTTTTAGCAACCATAGAATTCCATAAATCCATAGAAGAGCCTTGAAAAGGAAAGGCAATTCCAAGGAAGCGAGAAAATTCCCCATGCTGAACCCACTTCCAATCAAAATTAGCCAGCCAAGGAGGGGTTGGAAGAAAATATTGTCTATAGCAGAGGGTCTTATGCCATTGAATAGTAGACCCAGAGGCCTGACAAAAGGTATCCAAGCATTGCAAGGCTTTAGAGACATTTTCCTCCTCCTCAAGGAGAGTGGGGAAGGAATCATCAGCAAAGTGCCCATTGACAAGCTGGGAAGAAGAATCTGAAAGAGAGATGCCTTGCACTAACCCAAAGGAAATAGAATTGGAAAGTAGGTAACCAAATCCTTCAGCAGCAAGCACATACAGTACATAAGCCATCAGAAAACCCTTGAAAATGGACCTAAAAATCCTAAAGGTGTCAGACTGGGAGCCATTAATAGATATGCAAGCAGAGGCATCACAAAAAATCATTTACATAGACTACAAAAAATTGGGACCAAAACCAAAAGCTTGCAGCATGGAAAGAATTAAAGGTCATTCAATGTGATCATAAGCTTTGGAAAAAACAATTTTGAGAAACAACGTGTGTTGCTTGGACTGACGAACCCATTTCATTCCCTCCCAGACAGCGATAATGTTGTCAAGGATATATCTAGACTTAATGAAACTAGTTTTCTCTAGATGGACAATTAGAGGGAGGAGATGTCTGATCTTAAGAGCTAAAACCTTAGCAATGATCTTGTATGAAACATTTAGCAAGGTGATGGGCCTCCAGTTATAGATATCTTCAAGATCACCAGCTTTAGGTATGAATTTAATATTTCCTTTTTAATAATAGCACATAGAATTTTATTATGATAAGCTTTGAGATACACTCTATGCAAGTCAGGACCTATATCATCCCATAAATGGTTGTATAATTCACAGGGGAAGCCATCACACCAGGCGACTTGTCATCTTTCATAGAAAAGACAACCTTTTTTAGGTCATTGATGGTGAAAATTTTCTCATAGAAGGCACGCTACTCGACCACCAGGCAGTTTGGAGTAACAACAATGCACTCCTGAAGAGCCTCTTCCCGAGAAACCAAGTTTCCTTATGAAGCAAACACTTTTTCATAGTGTTGAACAAAAGCTTGAATAATGTTAGGAAGTTTTGAGAGAGTTTCATGACCATGCTTGATTTTTTTGATCCCAAAGTTGGTATGTTGGGCTCTAAGAGAATGAAAAAACTCTTTACAAGCTTTATCACTCACCTCCAGTTAGTGGAGGCAAGCTTTGATTTGAGCTCCCCAAGAAGCATAGTTGTCACCAATTTTATTCTCATGGCGGAGCTGCGCAAGCTGAAGCTGAATCTTAGAATCAAATGGATTCAAAGTGAGAGCATCAAAAGCACTCCGAAGAACTTTTATGTTAGATTCATAAGAATGATTCCTGTATAGGGCTAATTGGCAGCCGTAGATGTGAAGAAATATGGTGGTATGGGTGATGGCATCATTCCACCAAGGGATCCACCCAGAGTGGTTGTGGTGCCAAGTCTCTAAATTGCAGACTCGCAGAATGTGAGCAACAGTAGAAGCATGATTCAACATGGACATGTTGAGAAAAAATTGAGTTCTAATAGGCCGCCTAGAAAAATATTTCCACGTAATGGAAAAAACATGGGGTAGTGATCTGATAATGTCACATCTTGCAAGGGAATGATAGGTAACTTCCAATCTTCAGAAAAAGAGAAAAAGATTGAGCAGTTATCATACCAGGATCAAGTATCTTAAATATGCAGTCAGAACTAGCTCTAAAATTAGACCAAGTGTGCCAGACCCCACTCTACTGACAATGATTAGCATTGGGATCAAAAAGGCCTAATTTATTGTGCATATAGTACCATGCTTCCCACTCTCCAATAGTCCATCAAAAAGGAAAAATCCCTTCCTTGTCAGAGGCCAACTCAACTATATTAAAGTCCCCACACATCACCCAAGTTGCAAGAGGAAAATTATTTTCCAACCAACACCAAAGTTGAGATCTTTCCACAGCATCATTGGGAGCATAAATATTAACTATACCAAAGGAATTATTATTGAAAAACAGCAAAATCCAAGTGACGTGCTACATTGGATCAGAACCATGTGCAATAATAGCATACTGAAGGAGAGGTGACATAATAGTAATGACACCGCCTTTACCAGCTTCATGCTGAGAAGAAAACACAATGTCATCAGGCCATATGACATGACAGGAAGAACTGAGAAAAAATCCAAAAATTTTAACTTCTTGCATACACAAAACATATAGACTACGAAGTCTGCAATGGGTATCCCAAACATAGTACTTTCTAGAGAGGTCAATCAGACCTCAAACATTCCAGGATAAAAAAATTCATGAAAACTCTTGCATATCTTCCTCGTCCTCAAGAGAGGAGAAACTATTCTGCAAGAAGGTTGGAATGGAACCAAAGATAGTGGGTAAATCTGCAGAGGAGACATACCGTCACTTTTCATCTGGGTCTTCTTCACGACCATTAGGGCTATGAGACTAACGCAAATTATGTGAAGAAATAGCTTGCGGAGTCCACACTACCACTAGGATGGTAGAGCACACAGCTAGATATTTCCCTTGTGAAGAAGGGTTTGACATTTGAGGAACTAGTGGCGGCCCTTCGGTGGTAGGTAATTTCTCTCCAACCGTAAGAGCCGGAAGAGGAACAAAAGTGGAAGCGGTGGCTACCTGCTTAGGAGTTGAAGAGGTCTTTCCTTTTCGTACAACCATAGTCCATTCCTCCTTGTTTTGAGCCTCTAAAATTGTAGAAGGTGTTTCCTTTGGTTGTGTCTTGACCCGAGGAATAGCCAAAGGGCAATCCTTAATCTTATGCTCAGCCAATTGACACCTATAAAAAGTATTCGGCAGGTTCAAATAAATCACCTTCTGAGAAAAGGTATGAGTACTAACCTGTATCTCAACAAAGTCTTTGAGGTCCTTGGAAAGGTCGACCTCAATGCAAACATGCTTCCGCGGATGGGCAATGAAAAATTTATCATTCTCCATGATAATGAATTTTCCAAGGGTTTTGGCAATAGAATCAATAAATGGCCAACATGGCAATGGGAGACCTGGAAACACAACCCAGATAGGAACCCTAAGTTTCTTTTCATCCAAGACAGTGAAGTCTCGAGACCACTTTTGGAAAACAAGCAAAGAGAACCGAACCATCCAAGGGCCATGAACTAAGACCGCCTCCACTTGGGAAGGGTTAGCGAAAAAAAATAGGAAAAAAACTTTAGTAAGGTTTTGAACACCTTCAAGGTGGACTCCATGAGGAGTCCACCTCTTGTTGACCCACTCTTTGAGAATACTTTCAGGTGGAGTGCGACCCACAAAATACCCTATCAAGGTATATTTCTCTAACCAATCACAAGTAGCATAAAATTTTTCATGTTAAGCACAATATGAAGGTTACCTCATGGAAGACCTTTGAGATGAACTTGCGTGGTCGCTTGTTCAAAGGAGGCACCATGACTTTCTAAAGAATCAACTCGAGCACCAACATCAACTGTTGGGCCGAAGTTGGCCATAGGCATTATAAACTAACCCTAATGAGAATTTTGGGAGTAAATACGGTGTGAAAAGTGGGAAACTCATGAAAAAATATCAAACCGAGAGTCGTACACATGAAACCCTAGAAGAGCCAAAAACATTGTTTAAAAATCTTAGTTGACATTTTGATAGATGATACTTTCAACTTTTGATGAATTTGTGTCGATCTCATGATTATGATGATGGTTATTTTGATGATGTCATATTATGATGCTATAATTGATGCCTTATCTTACATGTTACATGCATATATGTTGAATTATGATGTACAATGAGATGAATTATGATGTAATTTCAATGAAATGTGATGATTTTATTGATTATGATTTATTTTGGACACTGATCTCTTATTTTGGTCTCGAGTGTGTCTGAGTGGTTGTAGGAAGAAGGTAGGGTGTGGTTGAGGTAGAGTAGGTGAGCTCCTTGGTAGTGGTAGGTATGGATGGTCTCACCTACACATACCACTTAGAAATATTATGCATTCTACGGTTAATAAGTACTTTTATCACTTTCTCAATTCTTATGTGAATAAATGTGGAAAATTATTATTCTCATCATATCTTGAATATGTTGCGAATAGAAGAATTTTTTTTAACATAAATGCATTATTAGACAACCGTGATCTCTAGTTCACGCAGCCTCAGAGGAGAACTCGTAGTCCAGCAAATTGTACTTGAGAGAAGGGTGTCTTTTGTTTAGTAGTGGAGGAGGAACATACCTTCACATTTTTGTAAATCCTAGTCAAGCGAGTACTCCTTTGAGATTGAAAGCGAATCATTCTATTGAGATGTGGGTAGTGATTTTATTTGGTCTTAATGGAGCATCCCATTTTGAAATTGAACCATAGTATTTCTTCTATCTAAATTGAGTTATGTGGTTAACACTGCTATTAGTACCGTTTGGACATTTCTAATCGCTTTTGTAAGTTGTTTCTCAAATCCCAAACTCCCTTTTGTGAATTAAATTCAGAATGCTCACTTGTGATAAAGGTTCTTTCTTTGTAAAATAGTAGTTTCCTTTAGGCTAGAATGCACATGATATTTATATTTACTCCCTAAAGTTATTTTGTGATATATATATATATATATATATATATAAACGGGCAGCCTGTCTTTAAAATACATTAAACTTTGAATGACTGGAAGTTGATATTTTATGCGAATGAGAATGAACAGTATTGGTTTACTCTTAAGATCTCATTATTTTTTTTGAATCCATAAAATCTCATATATTTTAATTAGCTTGAGATTATTAAAGTGCAACAAATTGTTTCTATATTTAAATAGAGTGACGTATTTCTCATTACTACTTGGCAGTTATATGAATGTGTTAACTTTATTCTTTCTTGGATGGAAGGGTGAGAAGGGTAGAATAGAAAATTTTGTAATTTTCTTTCTATTTGTTAGTAGAAGTCTGGTTCAAATGCTTTGGCCAAAGCTATTTATTTGCATATGTTTTCTTGCTATGTGTGGTTATGTTTCATCTCTCTGCCACATCTGTGGTTGGAACTGCATTTAGGCATATGTGCTTGTAGATAGTTTCACGAATGCACCAGATCCATCTGATCCACCAATTATGGGTTGTTAGGATTCTTGAACAAGGTCGGCACATTCTTCATGTTAGAAAGAACCCCGGGGGAGCTAACCACTATGTGGTTGGGTGGAAAAAGCGCCTGAGCCACACTCTAGTCTCGAGATAGAAGATGGACAGATGTCTGATGGCTTAGGAGATAGGGACATGTTGATGGATAGAGGTCCAATGATATATATGTTCATGTATTATGATCAACCTTCATGGTCTTCTACCTTATTGATGTACTCATTGATCTATGTTGTACTTGATGTCCAACGTGCAGGTCGACATCCTTATATGCTCTTATGTAATCATTTTATTCAAAAATGTATTTTCATGATGTATTTATTGAATTTTAAATGTTGTACTTATCTTATCTTATTTGACGTGTAGGTCAATATTCATGTATAATTTACAGGAATGGAAATATTGGTTGATTTGACTATGTGTGGTTTCAACTATGATTGTGTTGTCGACTTCGAGTTTTCTTGGTTTTTCCTTATGTGGCATATTTGAGTTAATGTAGTCCTTACAAATAGAGAATACATGTTGCAACATTTGTATGTCTCATAGACATCTATTTTTGTGAGATAATATATAACCTTGTGGATTCTTTGATTTTTTTAAGGATTTCCTTGCTTGTGTGTGTGTGTGTGTGTACACATACACACTCTTCTTTTGCAATAATAGAGAATACATGTTGCAACATTTTTATGTCTCACAGACATCTATTTTTGTGAGATGATATATAACCTTGTGGATTCTTTGGTTTTATTATTTTAGGATTTCCTTTCTTGTTTACACACACACACATACACATGGTCATTCTCATTCAACAATTGTCTTCGTTTGAGTGGATGATTGATACTACATTATAGCGCTAGAAATAAATTTTTAATTTCTTTAAATAGTGTAAATTTAATGATTACATGTAGATCTAGTAATATATTTATGCATCTAGTCTTTGTGTGTATATAGATATATTTATATATTTCATCATCTTCAAGCTTTATATAAGTGTTAAGTAAAGGAAAATATTCCCTTTGTCCTACAAGCTACCCCTAATCACTTTGTTAATTTTTTTATGGATAGCAATTATTTTGTCTCCACCATGGGGCTCAGTGTGAAACTATATACTAAACAACCACATATGTGGGTATGTGCAAGATCATGAGGGGCCAAACTATGCCCTTAAGTGGCAATGAAAAATCAGCAAATCAGGGATAGTCAACTTGACGTGAAAATTTGAACTAGCTATCAACCTAATATCAAAAAGTTCTAAGAATAAAATCTATAGGAAATTGAATGTAGTTTCTAAGCTACTAGGCCTTTTCTGTAAAAAAAAAAATTTATATGATTGGTAAAAAGTATAGATTTAAATACAGCAGTACAAAAAATTTAGGAAAAAAATAAGAAGTAGGTTTATTTCTGACCACCTTAATCATAATCAAATGATAATAATTTTTTATAAGATTTTATATATAAGTAGTAGACTCATGCTCGGATGTGACGCATATTGTTTTGTAATTTTATTCCAATAAATAATTAATTATGAATTTTTTTCTACAACGTTTTCAGAATAAAAAAAACTCTCGTGTTTGACCACCTTAACTCATTAAAAGTTTTACAAAATTCAAAAAAATTCTCTTATAGTAGGCGAAGCATAGATGGGACGCATTTTTCAGATTTCAAAAATGTTATACCGTTTGAAAGTTATAGTTATTTTTCAATCAGTATATAAATTAGCACTTTAGAGGTAACTCAATTAGAAAATAACTAATAATTACTTATCGAATCTAAATTTGACAGCAATTATATCGATAGAAATCTGGTAATCTCCTTAAGATACCCTTTTCATTTCATCAAATTCAGGTGAAAAAAAAGTCGTCAGCTACATGGTCAAAGTCTGGAACTCAGAGAAATAGGGGAAAAACATGTTTTTGTGACATTTTTAGAGTTGACCATGTAGGTTTGGTGTACAAAGCAATACCGAGCCTAATCGGGTACCCAAAAATGACGGCAGAATTTTATTTTTTAAATTTTC
>MU223425.1:3387096-3398349 GCA_018584345.1 Thuja plicata
CAAGTGCATCCCAAGGGGTCCTACAACATCTTGGGATACACTTGAGTGTTCCAATGTGTTGAAAGGGGTCATGGGGTCTTCCTAGGGGTCCTAATGCATGAGAAGGTGTACTAGGACCCCTTAGAACCCTCTTTGACCCCCGGAGACACATTAGAACACTCAAGTGTGTCTCAAGGGGTCCTACGACCTCTTAGGACATACTTGAGTGTTCTAATGTGTCGAAAGGGGTCATGAGGAATTCCTAGGCATCCTACGACTGTGATAAGGTGTACTAGGACCCCTTAGGTCCGTCTTTGACCCCTGGGAATACATTGGAACACTTAATTGTGTCCCAAGGGATCCTACAACCTCTTAGGACACACTTGAGTGTTCCAATGTTTCAAAAGGGGTCATGGGAAGTCCCCATGACCCCTTTTGACACATTGGAACATGAAAGTGTGTGCCAAGAGGTCATAGCACCCCTTAGGACACACTTGAGAGTTCTAAAGTGTCCCCATGGGTCAAAGAGGGACCAAAAGGGTCCTAGTACACCTTCTCACGTGTTAGGACCCCTAGGAAGACCCCATGAACCCTTTTGGCACACTGGAACACTCAAGTGTATCCCAAGAGGTTGTAGGACCCCTTGGGACACACTTGAGTGTTTCAATGTGTCATCGGGGGTCAAAGAGGGTCCTAAGGGGTCCTAGTACACCTTTTCACACGTTAGGACCCCTAAGAAGACCCCATGACCCCTTTCGACACATTGGAACACTCAGTTGTATCACAAGGGGTCCTACGACCTCTTGGGACACACTTGAGTGTTCCAATGTGTCAAAAGGGGTCATGGAGACTTCCCATGACCCCTTTCTAAACATTGGAACACTAAAGTGTGTCATGAAAGGTTGTACAACCCCTTAGAACACAATTGAGTGTTCTAATGTGTTCCCAAGGGTTAAAGAGGGACCTAAGGGATCCTAAAACAACTTATCATGGTCATAGGACCCCTAGGAAGTCGCCATGACCCATTTCAACACATTGTAACACTCAAGTGTGTCCCAAGAGGTCGTAGCACCTCTTGGGACACACTTGAGTGTTCCAATGTGTCTAAAAGGGTCATGGGGACTTATTGGGGGTCCTAACATCTGAGAAGGTGTACTAGGACCCCTTAGGACCCTCTTTGACCCCTAGGGACACATTTCAACACTCAAGTGTGTCCTAAGTGGTCCTACAACCTCTTGGGACACAATTGAGTGTTCCAATGTGTTGAAAGGGGTCATGGGGTCTTCTTAGGGTTCCTAACGCATGAGAAGGTGTACTAGGACCCCTTAGGACCCTATTTGACCCCTAAGGACATATTGGAACACTAAAGTGTGTTCTGAGGGGTCCTACGACCTCTTGGGATACACTTGAGTGTTCTAATGTGTCGAAAGGGCTCATGGGGTCTTCCTAGGGTCCTAACATGTTAGAAGGTGTACTAGGACCCCTTAGGACCCTCTTTGACCCTCGGGGACACATTGGAACACTCAAGTGTGTCCGAAGGGTTCCTATGACCTCTTGGGACACACTTGAGTGTTCTAATGTGTCGAAAGGGGTCATGGGGCTTCCTAGGGGTCCTACGACCGTGATAAGGTGTACTAGGACCCCTTAGGTTCCTCTTTGACCCCTAGGAACACATTAGAGCACTCAATTGTGTCCCAAGGGGTACAACAACCTCTTGGGAGACACTTGAGTGTTCCAATTATTCAAAATGGGCCATGGGAAGTCCCCATTACCCCTTTTGACACATTGGAACACTCAAGTGTGTCACAAGAGGTCTTAGGAACCCTTGGAACACACTTGAGTGTTTTAATGTGTCCTCAGGGGTCAAATATAGACCTAAGGGGTCCTAGTACACCTTATCACATGTTAGGAACCCTAGGAAGACCCCATGACCCCTTTTGACACATTTGAACACTCAAGTGTATTCCAAGAGGTTGTAGGACCCCTTGGGGCATAGTTGAGTGTTCCAATGTGCCACAGGAGGTCAAAGAGGATCCTAAGTGGTCCTAGTACACCTTATCACATGTTAGGACCCCTAAGAAGACCCCATGATCCCTTTCAACACATTGGAACACTCAATTGTGTCCCAAGGGGTCCTACAACCTCTTGAGAAAAACTTGAGTGTTCCAATGAGTCAAAAGGGGTCATGGGGACTTCCCATGACCCCTTTTGAAACATTAGAACACTCAAGTGTGTCCCAAGAGGTTGTAGGACCCCTTGGAACACAATGGAGTGTTCCAATGTGTTCATGGGGGTCAAAGAGGGACCTAAGGGGTCCTAGAACACCTTATCATGGTTGTAGGACCCTTAGGAAGTCCCCATGACCCCTTTTGACACATTGGAACACTCAAGTGTGTCCTAAGAGGTCGTAGAACCCCTTCAGACACACTTGAGTATTCTAATGTGTCCCAGAGGGTCAAAGAGGTTCCTATTCCTAAGGGGTACTAGTACATCTCTCACACATTAGGACCCCTAGGAAAACCCCATGACGTGTAAGAAGGTGTACTAGGACCCCTTAGGACCCTTTTTGACCTCCAGGGACACATTGGAACACTCAAGTGTGTCCCAAGGGGTCCTACAATCTCTTGGGATACACTTGAGTGTTCCAATGTGTCAAAAGGGGTCAGGGACCTTCCTAGGGGTCTTAACATGAGAAGGTTTACTAGGACCCCATAGGTCCCTTTTTGACCCCAGGGACACATTAGAATACTCAATTGTGTCCCAAGGGGTCCTATGACCTCTTAGGACATACTTGAGTGTTACAATGTATCAAAAGGGGTAATGGATACTTCCCATGACCCCTTTTGAAACATTGGAACACTCAAGTGTGTCCCAAGAGGTTGTAGGACCCCATGTGACACAATTGAGTGTTCCAATGTGTTCCTAGGGGTCAAAGAAAAACCTAAGGGGTTCTAGTACACCTTATCATGGTCATAGGACCCCTAGGAAGTCCCCATGACCCCTTTCTACACATTGGAACACTCAAGTGTGTCCCAAGAGGTTGTAGGACTCTCGAGACACACTTGAGGGTTCCAATGTGTCCCCGAGGGTCATGGGGTCTTCTTAGGGGTCCTAACATGTGAGAAGGTGTACTAGGGCCCCTTAATACCCTCTTTGACCCTTGGGGACACATTGGAACACTCAAGCGTATCCCAAGGGGTCCTATGACCACTTGGGATACACTTGAGTGTTCCAATGTGTTGAAAGGGTTCATGTGGTCTTCCTAGGGGTCTTAACACATGAGAAGGTGTATTAGGAACCCTTAGGTCCTTATTTGATCCCTGAGGACACATTAGAACACTCAAGTGTGTCCCAAGGGGTCCTAGAACACGTCCCAAGAGGTCGTAGGACCCCTTGGGACACAATTGAGTGTTCCAATGTGTTCTTGGGTGTCAAAGAGGGACCTAAGGGGTTCTAGTACACCTTATCACTATCGTAGGACCCCTAGGAAGTCCCCATGATTTTGACTCATTAGAATACTCAAGTGTGTCCCAAGAGGTTGTAGGACCCCTTGGGAAAAAATTGAGTATTCCAATGTGTTCCCAAGGGTCAAAGAGAGTACTAAGGGGTCCTACAACCTCTTGGGACACACTTGAGTGTTCCAATGTATAAAAAGGGGTCATGGGGACTTCCTAGGGGTCCTACGACCATGATAAGGTGTACTAGGGCCCCTTAGGTCCCTCTTTGACCCCTGAGAACACATTGTAACATTCAATTGTGTCCCAAGGGGTCCTACAACCTCTTGGGACACACTTGAGTCTTCCAATGTGTCTAAAGGGGTCACAGGGACTTCCTAGGGGTCCTACGACCTTGATAAGGTGTACTAGGACCCCTTAGGTCCCTCTTTGACCCCTGGGGACTAACCCAATATTTCAAAAGGGGTCATGGGAAGTCCCCATGACCCCTTTTAACACATTTTAACACTCAAGTGTGTCTAAAGAAGTCATGGGACCCCTTGGGACACACTTTAGTGTTCTAATGTGTCCTCGAGGGTCAAAGAGGGACCTAAGGGTTCCTAGTACACCTTCTCACATGTTATGACCCCTAGAAAGTCCCCATGACCCCTTTCAACACATTGCAACACTCAAGTGTGTCCCAAGGGGTCGTAGGACCCCTTGGGACACACTTCAATGTTCCAATGTGTCCCCAGGGGTCAAAGAGGGACCTAAGGAGTCCTAGTACACCTTCTTATGTGTTAGGACCCTTAGGAAGTCCCTCTTTGACCCCTGGAGACACATTGGAACACTCAAGTGTGTCCCAAGGGGTCGTAGGATAGTATCATATCATATATATATGTGTGTGTGTCTTATATAATATATATTATGTATACTATACTTTATTTTATTATATATACAACAATATTTAATATATAATACATATCATATTGAATATATATTTTTTACTATATAAATTATATCGTATTATATATATATATATACAATTTAAATATTATGAATCTTCCCGCCACCTTTTATATGGAAACATTGAATTATTTCATTTAGGTCCCGCCATTTGTTCGGGTACCCAAAAATATCAGGTACCTTAAAATATCGAGTACCCGATAATAAACTGGTGTAACTTTTACCAAAATATTCCCTGTCCCCATAGACCAGAGAATCATGAATTTTTTTACTTTTTCATGGGTTTTAGACGTTTTGCAGATAAAAAAAGTGATTTGGGGCCCATTTTTTTAAAGTTAGTTTTCTATAAACTTTTGGTCTCACGATGGGAAGCAGCAGTCGTCGAAAGTACAAACAAAAGAGGAAGGTGATGGATAAATAAATTCAAGCATATATGGAAAATCACCGAAGAAAGAGAAAAGGTATGTTAAACATTAACCAAGGTGACCCCATAAATGTAGTTGCAAGTGAAGAGGATGTTGAATTTGAAAATAATATGGAAATTAATTTTGTGAATAACAATGTATGGAGAGAAGATGAAAATGTAGAGATGGAGAATGAAAATGTAGACTTGGGGAATGAAAATGTAGACTTGGGGAATGACAACGAATGAAATGAATATGAAAATGTACAGATGGAGATTGAAAATGTAGACTTGGGGAATGAGAATGTTGCACGAGAACCACATGAACATTACACATCTCAAAATTATATGTGAAATGAAGTCCCTTGCAATAAAGATAATCAAACTTCAAATTCGGGGCTTTCAAGAACACCTAAGTGGTTAATTGAAATTGAGGAGAAAACTATGAATAATTGGGAAGGAAAGAGATCACATAGAACCGTTAGGTTGTGGGCTTCAAGACTTTATGATCAATTTTTTGGAAACAAGGCATTAGTTGAGCAATGTCAAATTTTTTTGCAGGTGTTAAAGATGCAAAAGATGGGACCTATGCTTGTGAAATTGAAGATTCATGTGAACAAGAAAATGGAGATAAATGCCACTTTTGTGAAGAATCTTTTCAATTCTCTCAATAGCATTGGGAAGACTAGTAGAGAACAAGACAAGAGAGTTTCTCAGGGGGTTATTACAACCTCCTTAGTAAGTCATCAGTTGAGAAAGGCTCCTTTGATGAGACAAGCTTGTGTTGACTTCAATATAGACCATAAAACTTTGGATAGAGCACTTGCAAGAAGAGAAAGACTTGATGATCCACTTCAAATTGATACATGGACTTATGGTGAGATACTTCCATGTTTTGATAAGAAGCTAACAGATGTTGTCAAGGATGAAATTCAGAAATTTTGGCATGCTAACTCAAGAGTGTCACCAAATGTGAAGGATGTCTTGAAGTTGAGAGTTGGAAATCGAGACCGCACTCCACATCCTAAACATTATGTGGAGGTAAGTCAAAATATGTTGTATAAAAAATTTTGTGAGACACATCCAACGTTGAAAATATCACAAAGGTATTTTGAATCCGTGAAGCCATTTATTTTGTACCCCTTAAGATTCGAAATACATGTTGTTGAAAATATCATGTTGAGTTTTCAATGCATCATGAACTATTACAGTCCATTCATTCTACTTTGCATACTAATGAAATTATAGAGGATTGTGGTGAAAGTGGTCTTCCCAAATCACCAAGAGACTTCCTAGATCAATTTTTATGTCGTAGAGATGATGGTTGTTTATTTTATAAAAAGGATTGCTTAAATGACAAGTGCTCAGAATGTGGCAGCTTGTCCAAGTTTAGGACATGTTTTCATGAGGGTTTGGAACACAATTTTGGAAAGACACCCGTCCAAAAAATGGTATATGAAATGGTGAAATATATATTCAAGAGTGGAGATGAAGGCTCTAGATGTGAGTTAGTTGCAAAAGAATACAATGTTGCTGATTTTATTTCAGATTTCAAGAAAAATCATTTTTACAAGTATGCAAGGCATAGTCACAGGTCTCAATGGTTGGATCAATAATTCAGGATGTGTAAGGACACGTTCCCCATTGGAACTATTATATCTATTGTAGAATTTGCAGAGAACTATACATTGTAGTCCCAAAACGAGACTCAAGCTCAATATTACAATTCCATTCAGGTTGCTATTTTTGTACACATCACATATAGACATTCCCCCGATAGCACAAAAGATGCGCAGAAGATAATCAGAGAGTACCATTTTTATATGAGTGATGATAGGTCTCACTCTCATGAGTTTTTCCAACATTTTTTTGATAACTATTTTGACTTCTTACAGGAAAATGATATTGCTATGGATAGGCATCTCATTTGGTCAGATAATTGCACCAGTCAATTTAAGAATACCAGAATATTTTATTGATTGTGTAGAATGCATGTGGAGAGAGGTGTACCTCACATTTGGAGTTATTTTTAGTCAGGTAATGGGAAAGGGGAGCATGACGGAGCATGTGTGTGTGTGAAGAGAGCTCTAGTTAAGGAGCAATTAAGGATTTCATGTGTTGTACTTCTTGATGCTTGTTCTATTGTTGATTGGTGTACTTTAGCATTGTCACAAGGGGGACTCTTGATTCTAAAGTGTGTAGATTATTTTGGTTGGTTGAGGAGGGAACTATAGGATATAGATTTGATTTTCAAACAGTGAAAGACTCTTCAAAAATGCATTCATTCCGAAGCTCCGATAGTAGTACATGGACCATTTGAACATGAGAGTTGGCTTGTTTTTGTCTGATGTATTTTCAGTATGATTGGGATCATTGTGAGTGAAGTGAGTGGGTGGATACATGGGTTCCACAATATCTAACTCCTATATCTTTGACACTCTCTATAAGAAATGATGACATGGAGACTTCGGTTGAGTATGACCATCTTTCAAATCTTCTACACCCAGGAGATGTTTTTGCATTGGTTGCACCTCAGGGGAATGATGAGAGGTTAGATTATTGGTTATCATGTTGTGTATGAGGTAAATAGAATCTTGCACAACCAATGATAGATGGTGATGGATTCACATATCCTACTGGTTCAGTTGTTGTTTTAGGAACATGTATGCAAACATACATGATTAGAAAGAATGAAATTCCTGCATTTGAAGACTATGAGAAGCACAAAACTATTCTCATATATTCACATCTTGTTATAGAAACAAATGTCAATTTGTAAAAGAATCAAGGAAGACCAAAGACAAAATAACTTTGGACTATTAGTACTGCTGATCATGAAACACTATTGGAGACCCTGGAGCAAAGAGATGACCCTTCAGGAACACTTGACTAGGTAATAAGTTAACTCAGTGCAAGGTTTTCAAGTTCGTTAAGCTTAAATTCAATACATTAATTTCACCTTTCATAGATTCTATTTTTGAGTCAATAAACTTGGTTTTGTATGTGGATTGTAACTTGGTGCAGGATTACCTATGAAGACACCTAGGGTCACCATGGATCCAACTAGAGATAGAAGGACAAAAGAATCATTAAAGGTTAATTGGGATCTTTTGAATCCTATAATGGAAATTTGTAACAATTAATTTTATTTAAAAATTAAATGTCCTAGAAGTCCTGATAAGGACTTAGGACCAAAATCATGTATGGGTGGCCAATAGTGCCAACAAGGGATCTAAGTATAGATTTTCTCATAAATAGGCAATGAAAACTCATAATTTTTTATTATTTACTTATGTCATTTGCATGCTTTGAATTCTTACAAGTTTCATTGTTGTTACTAATGCTTTAAGGATATTATTTTCATCATTTCAAACAATCTTTGATGTGTTGAAAGTTCATTTGAATCAGATTTCATCAATAGGTGCTGACTGGTCTTTGAAAGTCACAAATTTTACTTGACAGTTTGGTCTTTTTGCAATGAAATGGATCATTCCATGAAAGACAACACTATGATTCTCATGGAATGATGTCATTATGACTTGTACAATATTATTCTAACATGATCTTCTGGAATGATGTCATTATGCACTTGTAACCTATCAAGACAAGTTGTTTGGGGTTTTTTGGGACCCTACGAAGTCTTGTGGTTAGCCTTGTGTCATTTGGAAGTCATTTGACCTCTTGGAGCAAGTGGAATCCCTTGGGTACATGGTGAGACATTGATATTTTTTTACAAAGGTGTGGATTCTTCTTGTCCAATTTGTGGAGTTCTCCAAGGCTCTGTATCATAAGTGCAGATGGATACATACATGATAGATATAGAGGATTCATTGTGTAGTGAGGGTCAGTTGAAAGTAGCCCCATAGTGTATCTTTCAAACCATCCATCCTGGCATCAAACTATATGCTCCATCAGCTCCAGTTGGCTAGGTAAATGCCAGTGACAACCCCATTCTTCCCACGGGGTCACTAGAAAGCTTGCAACCACGCTCGACCCAAGTGTCCCCAAGGTGCACTAAACACGATTGGACAGCAATCTTCCAAGGCTTGTATCTTGGACCTCGTGAGAGGTATCAAAAAACCTTTAGGGGCTACGGGATCATGTTTTCAAGGTCTACAACAAGCTCTCTTGGTTTTGGGTGATTCGACTTCATTTGAATTTGGCAAGGCAATCTCAGTTGATGCCAAAACTTGTAGTGAGGGTCAATTTAAAGTATCTTTGTAGTGTATCTTTCAAACCATTTTTCTTGGCATCAAACCATCTACTCCAACGGCTCCGGTTTGCTGGGTAAACGCTAGTGACAACCCCATTCCGCCCACGGAGTCACTGGAATGCTCCCGACCACGTTCGACCCAAGTGTCCCCAAGGTGCACTAAGCATGATTGGGCAGCGATCTTTCAAGGATCATCTCTTGGACCTCATGAGAGGTATCGAAAAATCATCAAGGGCTATGGGATCGTGTTGTTGAGGTCTACAAAAACCTCTCTTTTTTTTGGGCGATTCGACTTCATTTTAATTTGGAAAAGCAATCTCAGTCGATGCCAAAACTTGTAGTGAGGGTCAGTTGAAGTAGCTCCATAATGTATCTTTCAAACCTTTTATCCTAGCATTGAACCGTCTACTCCATCAACTCTGGTTGGCCAGGTAAATTCCAATGACAACCCCTTTCTACCCATGGAGTCACTGGAACGCTCACAACCACGCTCGACCCAAGTGTCCCAAAGGTGCACTAAGCACGATTGGGAAGTGATCTTCCAAGGCTCGTAACTCAGACCTTGTGAGATGTATCAACAAACTATCAAGGGCTATGTGATCTTTTTTCTGAGGTCTACAACAACCTCTCTCAGTTTTGAGCGATTTGACTTCGTTTGAGTTTGGCAAGGAAATCTCAGTCGATGCCAAAACTTGCAGTGAGGATCAGTTGAAAGTAGCTCCGTAGTGTAATGTTCAAACCGTCCATCCTGGCATTGAGGCAGCTACTCCATCAAATCTGGTTGGCCAGGTAAACACTAGTGACAACCCTATTCTGCCCACAGAGTCACTAGAACACTCGTGACCACACTCGACCCAAGTGTCCCCAAGGTGTAGTAAGCACGATTGGGCATCGGTCTTCCAAGGCTCATATCTTGGACCATATGAGAGGTATCAACAATCCATCAGGGGATACGGGATCATGTTTCTGAGTTCTACAACAATCTCTCTCACTTTTGGGCGATTTGACTTTGTTTGAATTTGGCAAGGCAATATCAGTCGATGCGAAAACTTGCAATGAGGGTCATAAGAAAAAATTGAGTTTTTGTTTCTCTAATTGGGACTAAATTATTCTACTATCCAAAGGGGAAAGGTCTAGGATTATTTTATTAAATGGGTTCCTTTGTAAAATGGAGCAATTAGCCCTAGGTATGTGACTGAGGACAACAGTTTTTGAGCATGATGTTACAAAATAGTGTGGGTTGAGTTTGACATATGTTTTATAAATTTATAAAGGGTATCTAAAAAACTTATTATTTTTGTAAGTCTTTTGGAAATTTTTGGAGAAAACAACCAAAAACAATCGCTGGTGAACTTTTTGGAATAGGACTGTGTGCCTAGAAAGGACAATTTGGAGTTTGGAGTAAAATTATGCATGAGAAGTGCTTGGGAATTTGAAGATGGGATAAACAAAGTATTTTAAGTCCCTTGGAGGGTTTAGAATAAACATTTGTAGTGAGGATCAAGTATTTGGGTTAGAGAATCTATTTGGGCAAATGTAGATAACCAAGGAACATGAAGCATGTTTGAATGAATGAGAATGAAGTTGGTAGAAGAAACTTAAGATGTGGAGTATAGTGGGCCAAAGTATGATGTATTTGACCATTGATAGGTCTATTAAAGTGGGTTGGGTCTAGAAGTTGATGCATTATTGAAGGAAGGATTTGGGTATTGTTACAAGACAAAGGAGAATTTGAGTGATCTCGGTAATTTATTGCATCTATTATAACAAATTCAAACAAATTGACATATAAATTCAACAAGACATAATTTAAATCATAATGATAATCAAATATAACTTCAAAATATAACTTCAAGATATAACAATCATAATCATAGTCAAGGTATAACTTCACCATTCAATTCCATAAACATGAATAATACATGTGTATACAAAAGATGACACAAATATAACATAAAAATGAAAATGTTCTATATATAGAAAGTATCAAAAGTATCTCCATATACAATTATGACACATGCCATTTCAAAATGTCTACAAAATCAATGTTTCAAGGTGTACAATGTGGAATATATGCCATCTCAAAATGTGCCAAGTGGCATCTCTAAATAACCACAACTAAAACTAAATCTTATGCCGTAGGGGGTCATCAAAATGTAGCCTCTTTGAAGAACTATTTGGCTCTGATTGATCCTGCATCAAAAAAGAGTTCAAACCCAAGTTAGATTGCTTAGTTTATATTTATATATATATATATA